>JBBJLR010000133.1:22362793-22382101 GCA_037577145.1 Brachypetersius gabonensis | reverse complement strand
TCACTCAATCACACACACACGCACTCACTCAATCACACACACACGCGCGCACACACACACGCACTCACTCAATCACACACACACACACGCGCACACAAACACATGCACTCACTCAATCACACACGCGCACACACACGCACGCACACACATACATGCACTCACTCAATCACACACGCACACACACACGTGCGCGCACACACACACATGCACTCACTCAATCACACACACACGCGCGCACACACGCACGCACGCACGCATGCACACGCGCATGCGCACGCACATGCACACACACCTACAGGGTCACTGCTGTGTTAAGAGTGATCCACCACCCAAATAATACCTGCTCACTGGTGGTCCTGTGGGACTGATAAAGAAGCAAACTGACAAAATGGATGAGAGTGAACACAAGGCTTTGACCCTAGTTTTGCACTCCTGTGTACTTACTGCATTGTTGTTTAACTGCACTTTGTCATTAGTCACTTGTATGGAATGGTATTGTTTGCACCTAGGGCCTGGAGGAATGTCAGTACCTTCTACTTATTGATGGTTGGTATGATAGAAGGCATGATCTAAAATGGAAAGACAACCTACATCCAAATATATTTATTTCTTTTATATAATCTTTCAAAAATATTAACAGATTCAGGATAGATTTGAATAGATTCAGGATTTTTATTTCAAGATTTGAAAACTTGAATTCAGTGATGTGTTTGGATTTTTAAAACTGTAACTATGTTACAGTTCCCTTTTAAAGTTGAAATGTTCTCACCCATCTATGGCTCATGTAACTTAAAATGACTGACTTGTGTCTGAGGATGTGATGGCTCCTACCGTTCCCATAGGCCCAGTCATCATTAAGCCTGTGGCGAACTTTCTGGTAGATGGCCGACATGGTCTTCATGTTGCTCTTCCTCCACTGACGGCCGAGGTACTTGGTCTGAATCTTGAGGAGTTTGAGAACATAGAGCTGCATCATAGCCTGCTTGACTTTCAGTGCCCTCTTCAGGATAGGAGCAGACTTAAACACCACCAGCATCTGGGGAGGAGGGGAAAGTGAGTATATAAATTACAGCTATCAAACTCAGCTGACAAAGAACTGCGTAATGAAGATCACACCTGACTCAACACATAAAGCAGGAGTGGAAGGTACACTGGCATTAAGGTCAATTTCCCATAATATGGATTTACCACACAATAAGACACTGCCTCGTTACACACAGTAGTTGTTCTTCTGGCCATGTTTATAGATGAGTAGCTCAGTGCAGTTTGAGGAAAATGTGTGACAATTTAAACACGCATCTTGTTTTACACTAACTGGGAGATACAAGCTTCTACTATTTGTAGTAGAAGCCTCATACCAACCCTATTTTGGGGGAGTTGTAATTCTAGTAAGCATATGTTTTGAAATAAAAACACCACATTGAAATATTGTGGCCCCTCAATGTTACTGTGTTTTTCTGTTCTGCAGGTAAATCAAACTGTACAGGAATGTTGAAGCTAAGAACACCATCCAGACATTTCAGTCAATGTTCTGTCACCTAATGAACTGAAACAAAAAAAAACTGTGGAAGGGAAATTACCACATGACTAACAAAAAAACGATCTGAACTTCAAATATAAAATAATACTGTTGCCATATCAAACATGTTTGTTGACATGTTCCTTTCTTTTCTCTACAGGTTATTGCCTCCATGTGCAGTTGCCCCACCCCTTCTCCATTCGTAACACTTATGGCTTTAATGTAATTTCCCTGTATTTCTAATGAACTCACATACTGATTATCATCCTTTTCTATTACAGAATAGTTACTTTAACAGAGCTAGTCTGAAACAGAACATAATGTTATTTCATGTATTCTGTAACTACCCAACTGTCCACCCTTAATTTAAAGGCTTCATAATTATCATATAACTTAAAAAGGTGGAATTATTGTATTGCACCTTCCGCACTGTTTCTATTTAAATGACTCAAGTCTTGAGACACAAAAATATAATATTAAAAATATCAGAATGCAATATTTGATCTCTCACCATGGTTCTGGAGTGCTTCCACTTGGTGAGTTTGTTGAGAATCCGCAGCAGGTTGATGCAGGAGAACAGATTCCGCCAACAGAACTGATTACTGTCTCCAGCTTCCTGTTAGCACACGCATACACAGCCAGACAATGCACATGTCAGCATCTTTCAGAGGCATTTCTCACACCTGTTCAGACATCCTAACAGATGAACAGCACCAGTGAAAGGGACATATTGAGAAGAGTCTATTTAAAGTCTACAGAGTGTAGAAATTACCAGGCTTTCAGCAGTTAGCTCAGGCATCTCATGGACCACACAGTGAGGGAAATCCAGAACACATATACTGCGGTCAGAACACACAGTGTAACACATAGATTAAACATGTATAAAACACATATATTATTTGGAAAATGTTTGGTCTTGGAGAAGCAGAGGCCTGAACATGGCCTACCTGTTTTTGGCACTAATATACGACATGATGTTCTGGTTGAAGAACTTGAGGATGAGAGGGATGCAGTTGGCAAACACCAGATGCTGGGACACATACTCAAACTGCACAGGACAAAGAGCCACAGTAATTACATTAAAGCTCATTCAGAAGATGCATGTGCTGCTGCCGGTTGCTGTGCAAGAAAGGACATCTGTAAGACACGGGTTTAACCATCATAAACCATCTTAAACCATCATGGCGTTTAAAGGAGAAACTCTACCTTAAACCACCATTGTTTTAAATAATACTTGTAAAAACAACAGCAGCACAAATATTTGTGTACATTTTCCTAACGTCCTGCATGTATCTCACTGCCATCGATCAGCATATTCATACCATCTCATGTAATAAAATTAGTCTTTAAATGCTTCCGATGTCTAACTCCTATCAGTTCAAACACCAGTCAACTCTTGGCTGATCTATTATAACTGACATAGAAGAAAAACCATGCAAATTATTTTTGAGAAAAATAAAATAAATTCATTTTCTGCTGAACTGATCCTTTAAGACTGAACAGTCAGCAAAAGACTGTTTGATTTAAAACTACCATTATAATGGTACATTCATACACAGAGATATACGCTGCAAAAAGCTATGATTAATCTCTCCGTCTCCAATATCTCTATCACAGATCAGACAGGAGCAGGAAAGCCCTTCATTTTTAATCACATCTTTGGTTTATTTCCATTTCTAAGCAGAGACTCTGCCTCTAGGGTGTGTTCATGATGAACTGCCAGCATTTGATTGCTGCGGTCCACATTCATTGCATCTCTAAATATCAACCGCATGGACTTTGTCATTTATTAAACCACCACACAGTAACCTCCATACCAGCCACTGGAATGCTTTGAGTTTTGTACCACAAATTCATTGAACAAAAACTGAACAAAAGCACATTTTAAAGTTTACAATGACTGATGGTATTGTTTCATTTAACTGTGTACTTTAACTACTGGAAATTTTGGAACCTTTTGAGTACCAGTGGGGTCAAAAATGACCCCATGTATTCTTATAGGTATTTCTTGGCAGAAGTCAACCAAAATTATCACAATATTTAAAAACATGAAACGCTGATTACTGTTTACTGCAATGGCGTCTACATTTTTGCAACCAGAAAGTGAATCGACTTTGCACTAGGCCACAAAATCCAAATCATATCTTGCAAAAATGTAAAATAAAGGCACTGAACGCAAATACCTTCATAGAAATACACTAAAATGCTAAAAGTATTCCCTCACCTGCTCTTGCACTCTTGCATATGAATTAAGTGTCACTCTTAAGTGCCATTCTTAATCCATAGGGTTTAATCTGACATCAGAGTGTGTTTATGGGAATTTCTAACCATTCTTCCTGAAGCACATCTGAGAGGTCAGACACTGGTGTTGGACAAGAAGGCCTTGCTCTCAGTCTCTGCTCTTATTCATCCCAAAAGTGTTCTATCGGGTGCAGGCCAGTCAAGTTCTTCCACACCTAACTCACTCATCCATGTCTTTACGGACCTCGCTTTGTGCACTTGAAAACAACCCCATGCCATCAATCAATCAATCAATCTTCACACTTGGCACAATGTAGTCAGACAAGTACTGTTCTCCTGGCAACCGCCAAACCCAGATTCGTCCATCAGATGGAGAAGCGTGATTCATCACTCCAGAGAATGAATTACACCACTGCATCCGACGCTTTGCATTGCACTTGGTGATGTTTGGCTTGGATGCACGGTCACTAAACACTGTTTCCGGTTAGGATCGGGGGAAAAATGCATTTTGTATGTTATTTATAAATTTTAAACACAAGCTTTATTTGGATTGACCCCACTGGTACTCAGTGCAACAACGAGTGCTTGACAAACTCCAGTGAACAATAAAAAAAATCTTTGTAGGCATGTTGTGCATAGCAATTGTATGCCTGGTACTTGTAGGGCAGAAGGTGAAAGAGGCGGTGGGGTCGTTTTTGAACCCAGCGGTATTTTTTTTGGAGTAAACATTTTTACAGATCACAATGCCACACAACATGAAAAGCCATAGAAGTTTGTTTGAGATAATGTGCGATTCATGCATGCACACAATACTAGTGGCAATGAGCAGATGGCGGATAAACCAAAAACCTGCAGAATTTGGTTTTAAAAAGTGAGAACAGACATTTATTTTTAAGGCCAAAAATGATCTAAAGGATATTTGGCTGTGTGTGTTTACATTTCCTTGGTCTCTGTTTTGTGCAAGCTGGCTTTCCACTCTGATTAACATTTTAGTAACAAAGATCCTCAATTATCCTCAGTGAATAAAAATAAATGATTTTTATTCACTAACAAAATGAATACTGTTCACACATTTTTTCCCAAATGTACTGAAATAAAATGTTTCATTCTGTAGAAAGGGCCATTCAACTTAATAGCTTTTGCTTAAAATCAACACACTAAGCTCATTTGAGGAGACCGTATAGGCCAATAAACGTAGGGAGTGCAATTAAAATAAGTACCAGACTCCAGTATGGGTTGTTCCAGCATATTGCAAAACTAACTTTCCGAGAGTATGATAACCCATGATTTATGGCCTTGAGACCACAGCAAAGGCAAAAAAAATACCAGACTTGACTGCTTCATTTGCTTTGTAGATCCATTACAAAACTAAAGAGGCAAGCTTCAGACAGTGAACATGTCTTGGCTGTTTGACTACATTTATGGCAATGTGTTTTTTATCTTTAAGGGATGTAAAGTAGTAATGGAGAACTGCAGCTCTGCACCAAATAATCACACCAAACCCTCTGCAATTCTCTTTAAAGCCTGTTCACCAGCAGATGGCGCCAGTGTGCGCTATTGTGATTAGGGACTTCACAATCTAGTATTCATAACAAGACAAAATGAGATTGTCTTAATCATCAGACAGGATTACACTGAACTGTACTGACAACAGCATGCAAATCACAGCCCAGAACACTCTGTTCCCCCCTTTTTCTTTTCTTTCTCCACCAATCTAGGTCTCCCTCTCATCCCTGGTTCTCACTCTTCCGCATGGAGGTGATGCCAGAACACACTGTTTGATACTGGAGAGCTCAGATATCATAAGTGTTGAGAGTGTTTTACTGGGCTAGCTGAAGAATCTTCTCCACTGCAGTCGTGATATAAGCTGCCTCAAAATAGGCCCTAAATCCCTTCAGTCTAGAACAGGAGAGATTTGCTTGGGGCCTCTTTTCTCATTTCCCTCTCTCTCTCTCTCTCTCTCTCTCTGCTGGAGATGAATGGAGCTTTGACTGTGTGCCTATCAGCACAGTACAGGATCAGTTAGCTGCAGGAGGTGAGAGAGGGAGGGGAGGCGAGGGGGAGCTAAAAGAACCTGGAATATAACGAGACAGGGGTCGAGAGTGTGAGGGCAGAAAGTGATTAAGAGAAAAACAGAGATAGAAGACCCCAGGAGATATGAAAAAGAGAAAGGAAGAGAGATGTTTCTGACCTGGTAGATATGATTGAGCTTGAAGTGCTTGAGCAGGAGCAGCAGAAGAGCAGAGATGGCCTTCACAATTATCTCCTTGTGTCTGTTCACGTCAATGCCCAGCTTCATGCTCTGGAGGACAGTGATTCTGTTTCCAACACAAGCACACACACAAACATACACCAGGCTTCTAAAGCTGCAGCTGTGTCACAGCAGTCTCTAGAGTGAGATTCAAAGATCCCCATTCAGATGTTGTAGCTTGAAGGTGGGAGGACAAACTAATTAACAGATTTTATTTATTTATTTTTTTGGTTAACTGGTGACTGCAGAAGGAAGCAGGACATCACTGCTAGGAAGCCAAATATCTTAATAAAACCAGGGGGTGACATAATCTTTTCGTACTCTAGTGAGTACCTACATGAAATAATTGGTATGCACAAAAAAAAAAAATCTCTGTGTCTCGGCCTTGGTGGGGCGGGTTGTTGTGGTTTGTGCGACAGAAATGACTTGGCAGACGAAGACAACCGCAATCTTAAAGCTAAAGTTAGCAGGCCAGCTGACTTTGCCTCAAACCATTTCCATAAATATATTGTTATAATGTCATGCAGATAAACAACATGTATATAATATGTATATAATTTAGTAGCTCAATATGGGGGTCTGTGTGTGTACAGAAAAACGTTTCTGTTAAGGGTCTTGGGGGATCTTGCTCAGGCACTCAGGCTGAGGGTCATGCTCAGGGACCCAGTGGAAACAGTATTTATAATTTTAGCATTAAACATTAAAACATGTGTTTGTAATACTGTAATAGTATTTTTAGTGATGTCCTTATAAGCTCTAAGGAAGTGAATCAACCACAACCTACACAGGTAAAAAGAAAAAACTCAATGGCTGTCAAAGGGCTGTGTAGATACCTAGCAAAAATGTTAAAGGTTTGAGTCCGCATCACTTTACACAGGTGCTGTGCCTGACTGTATGTGTGTGTGTGTGTGTGTGTGTGTGTGTGTGTGTGTGTGTGTAGGAGTGTGTGGGCAGGAGTGTGTGGGGGTGTAAGCTTACGGCATCTCTTCAGGAAGAACATCAGCAAGGATGTTGATGGAGTCAGTCTTGGCCTTGGAGGTTGGAGCTGCAGCCAGAAGGAGTTTCAAAAGTGCAATCTACAAACACAGCAGTAGAACACAGAAATATAGAAAGACGGTATACCCCAATTAGCAATCCAGTGATGGACATGGTATAATCTGCAGCTAGAGCTCTTACGTGCAGCTAAAATTTTCATCCACATCTGCATTTCCGTTTCTAGTGGTTTAATGGGCCCTAATCAAGACTGTACCATGCAATCCACTGAGGTGAAAGTAAAATTTTTTTTACTGACCTATACCTTTAATTCCCAGTGTACAGGAAAAAGAGCACAGTTGGAAAACACTCACCACATACTGAGATAGACTTGGGAGCATCCCCACATATAAGATTTCTGCAGGCGTCTCCTCCACTTCCTCCTCCCCCTAGAGCCAATCACAGGGTTCAGCATGTTGAATTCACCATTCGACATCCAGTGCAAAATAATATAACCATTGGAATGTAGGGTTACAGCAACCAGGGTCAAGCTGAACATTCAATGCTGCTTTGAATTTGGTCAATTAATGCAGACAGTCCTTTAGGTGAGGGCTTTGAAATAATTCCTAGCAGCAATGTTTGAGTTCTGACGCACCATGGTCATTGGGCACTGCTGCAGCTCCTCCTCTCTCTTGATCTGCACCTCAGCAATGGAGACATACTTGTGCTGGGATGGAAAGAGGGAAAGAGGGACAGTGGAAGAATGAATCGTCATGGTGACCAAGGAGAACAATCATGTCAGCGAGTGACTGAAGGAGCACTAATACGTGGCATAAAACCGTATCAGAGGCCCGCAGCTGTTGGACTGCAGCACTGTGATGCTCAGCTCAGGGCTAGGCTCTGTCACACTAGCACAAGCTAATATGACAATCCTATTTCAGGATGTACACACTGCAGAAAACGATATCCTGGCAAGTGAAATCATCTTAATTCTCGACAATAATATAATATAATAGAACATAAGATAATAGTTCTCAGTTTGAAACTAGATAACAGATCTCTAGTACTTTTTACTTGCTTGAAATGGTCTAATTCTATGCATTTTGAGAATTCATTAAAAAAGGCAGCTGGTGGCTTAGTGGTTAGGGTGTTGCTCCAACAATCAAAAGGTTGTAGGTTCAAATCCCAACATTGCTAGTGTCATCACTGAGGCATCCTTGAGCAGGTACTGTCCCCACACACTGCTCCCCGGGTGCCCTATGCTTCACTTGATGAATGGGTTAAATGCAGAGAAAGAATTTTAAATCATGTGATGTGCTTTGGTGTGTTCACGCGTTACTATGAGGGGCCACTTTAATACATAAGATCAGTTGTCAAATCAGTTTTTATAGCACAGAAAAAATAATTTAAACCGACCATGAAACGTTAAAAGAGGTCCGTTTTGTTTGAGTGAGTGAGGAGTAGTTTGAGTGTCTTTATTAATAAAACACATTATGTTATATAAGGCCTTCATTCATTCATTTTAATGATTGTTTTAACGATCATATTTCTCCGTAATAAGCTATGACAAAAGACAAAGGACAGCAAAACAGAAACATCACTTGGAGGAGAGCAGCGACAGCCAATAATTACATCACCTACTAGACGCCCCAGCTGACTAGCAACATGCTGAGTGATGGGGAGAGGGAAGACCATCCTGGGTAGAGTAAAGCCAGTTTTATACTCCTGGCCAGGGTTGGCTACAATCAGGATTTAACTTGCAGTTTCCTGATGATCAGGCCAATGCTTAGACATTTACACCAATCAGGGCGTTCTTAAAGCCTCTCAAGAGAATGCAAAAACTGCATAAAGTAATGTCAAGCGAACGGGGGAGTGTTGAAAAGTAAACATAGTTTTGAGGTGTTAAATGCTTTTTTGGTCACTGCATAATTCCCTATTTGTTATTTCATGGTTTTGGTGTCTTAAATTGATGTCTGCTATTTGTAAGTAGTATACATTTTCAAGAGGTATGGTGCATCCCATTTTAAGTATAACGAAGAACATCAACCAGGCATACACATTGAACAGCAGCAAAGACAGATTATATTATTTATACTCCAGGAAAGACTTTTGGAAATTTGTCTCACCTGTTTAAGAGTCTTCACACTCTCATGAATAGGCCTGGGAAGCCCAACCAGGGTTTCTGTATCACTGCAAACGAAAAGAAACACTAGCCAGACTTTCTTTTAGATTGCAGCAAACATTAGGTAATAACACTTGATGATTGATGATCATCACCACCATCGTCCATTAGGGCTGAGAGGTCGACTCACCTTCCCAGGGTGAAGCCGATGAACTTATTCCTGCTGGTCTCAAGAAAATGCTCAATGTCTTTCTCTCTGGGGAAAACAGAAAAGAGGAACGAACACCATAAGAACAGAAAGTCATATACTATCTCTGTTAAACAAAGAAAAAATCTTGACATGATACCAGAGACAGTCATGACTTTTAGTACACATTAAAAAACACATACATTGTTCACCACAGCTATATTACTGATCATATTGAATGAAACTTTTTAACAGCATTTCTTTAGAACAGTGAAATAATATCCATTTAACTACATGCAAAATTACGACCAGCACTACTACAGAAAAATATTTTCTGTTTAGACTTTCATTAAATATACATTCACTTCCAAAAGACATCATACACAGATTTCACAATTGCATTATTACTTGATTATTATTTTTGAATATCAATGAACACTGTAACCACCCCATGTCTACTCATTCGTTTAATCCCATTTCTCTACCACCCTTTTTTAAAAAAGCCAGCTAAGCTTTTAACTGCCAAAATGACGAATGTACCAACAGATAAACTGAAATGTGAATGAAACTGTTGAGCTGCAAGTGAGCAATGAATGGTGAAAAGGAAGCAGCAAGAATCCCCTGCTGTGAAAACCTACACTAACTTCACACCTACACTATCAGTCAAATGTATTTGCGCTGCACAGGTTTCAACACGCACCCATTTATTTCATAAACTGCAGATTTTTTTTCTTACTAAGCACTGGAACTATGCAGCGATACATGCCACTATACATAAATTAAAAAATATGCATAATAAAACAAGTGTCCACTTGTCCACAGGGGTCTGTCCCTATACTAGGACTGTTAACAGAAAATGTCTCAGTGCTGCGCTAACCACTTAAAGCCTCATCAGTCACGCTGCAGTGCCCCCTCTCTCTGTTTCTGAACTCAGCAGCAGAGCGCAGTGCTGCGCTACCTTTCATGAGTAAACACACGATTGTAAAGTTAGAGTGACTGCGGTAAATAATGCATGAGCTTACAGATAACGGAGAGCATTTGATAAGGCCTGCGACTGCTCACAGCCATGTCTGGCCCAGATCGCTCTCTTTGTGTATGTCTCTCTCTTTCTGTCTCTCTCTGTCTCTGTCTCTCTGTCTCTCTCTCTCTCTGTCTCTCTCTCTCTGTCTCTCTCTCTCTAATCTCTCTCTCCCTCTCTCTCCCCATGCATTATTTATGTCCCAGGTGCAGACTTAAGTAAAGTTGCTTGTTTTCCAGGGCTGTGGCACAGTTGGACATATTGAAAGGTTACAGATCTTTCATCACTAGTCACAGTCTGTGCCAACAGTAAGATATATCTCTGTAGACTGATGCACGGCAAAACGATAAAAGGACTTTGTCCAAAAGTTTGTAGATACCTGCTCATGTATTTCTTCTGGGAAGGCTTTAAGACTAGATACTGGAACATTGTAGTGAGGATTTGATTGCATTCAGCCCAAAGAGCATTCATGAGATCAGGTACTGATGTTGGATGTTTAGTTCTGGAACACAAACCCCACTCCAACTCATCCCAATGGTGGATGGATCTTCTCTGCGCCACAGACCAATGCTGGGGGCCTCAATATGCTACTAGCTGATGCTTAGAACTGGACATTATCATCCTTGCTGCTCCAGAGAATTCCATTCTATTTGTAATGTATTTATACAGAAATTATACCATAGTATACCATACCATAGTGGCAGCAGTGTGTGCACCTTATTGTGAGTTCCCATGTAACCTACATCATGCTTTAAGGTCACCTGTCTACTTTTTTTCACCAGAGATCTGGAACATACTACCAATAACAATTCGTCAGGTTTCATGTAAACATGTATTTTATCACTTTTTCATTTAACTAGTTTTTATTATTGTCCTTACTTTTACTGTCATATTACTCTTTTTATGTTATGTTTTTATGTTATTCTCATATTGTTTTCATTCATTTTGCAGCTTTAGTTTATCCCTGGATCTAAACTAAATTTATAACATCTAAACACTAGTAGACAGTACTCACTCAAATATTTTTCAATAAATACTTCCCTCAAACCAATCAAACCACATCCAGCTCTTTAATAAGGTGGCACATTTTTGGTCAATGTGGACCGTGACCTATAAACCTTCACTGTTAGTCAATTTAAGAAGAAATGTCAGGACGAAAACTGATTTTGGATCTGATCTCTGTATTTATGAGAGTTCAGAAATGAATGGCACTCCTACTCCCGATATGTTTTGTGAAAACACACCCTGTTGTCTAAAAAGCAGGCTGATTTTGGCTATTCTGTAAAGTTTGATGACGCATTCACAGTCATACCGTGTCCTGAACCAAATGGACAAGACTGTGCCACCTCTCTAAAGAACCGGATGCAGTTTGATCAGATTGAAAGACGATTTGTGAAATATTTATAGACAGAATTTTGGTGACTAATGATTTTTTTAGTTTTTGAGCAACATTATCTGTGTGCTCTTTTATAGTAGCTGTGAGGGTGGAGGCCAAACCTGACTTTGGGGGCCCACGGCAACCCTTTAGGGAACGACACTCTGTCAGATGGAGGCCGCAGAGTGGGTGGAGGAGGCGGGGGCTGGATAATGACATCCCGATCCAAGGGGTCCACCTCGCCCTCAATGCCACTGTCCACATCCTCACCATCATCTTCCTCATCCCGAGCATCATCGTTCTTAAAGGGGTCCCGTTCGTTATAAGTGTCCAGGCTGTCCTGCTTGACTAGAGGCTGAGGGAGAGAAAGAAGCTGTGTTAAACACTTACTCACACAGTTTTACACCAACTGCCTGTCACACCCTGATGTTGAGACTCTCTTCAGATCACAGCAGTCACTCTGGACCATATTATGTGTAATATGATTCACATAATGTAATACACATATGTAAGAATACAGCTATGTAAGAAAACCTTGTAACTCTTATTTTGTATTGAGTTACATTAAACTAAATGAAACACATTAAAACAGTGTACATTATTTCCTGATGATATGGAATTGGTTTAAAGTTTACAGATGTTACTTTAAAAAAAAGTTTCCAACATTTTTCAAACTAATTTCTATGCGCTGCATCTCTTCAGTTACCACAAGAATTTTGGAATGTTTTGCTCTTTATTCAGAAAACACACTTATAGAAGCCACTGAGCAGTCCCCAAACTCAGTAAATGAGTTAAAATTTGTTCAAAACTTGTGTAAAGAATTCTAAAAGAAATTGTACAAATGTAATAAATTATTAAAACAAATGTAATAATACATTAAGCTGTAAATCCATATAATTCCTTCTGAAGAGACTAGTTCTTCAGAACAATGTTACCAGTGTAGTGTATATGGGGAAATGGAAACAGTCCTGGTTATATTATTTTTTCCTAGTAATTTCTGATTTTAACTGTGTGGACAAACTCAATTATACAGTTGTATGCAAAAGATCACCTCTGGCCTTGAAAAATAGTAAAAAAAAACAACAACAACAACAACAACAAACCTGTAATTATGGCATGTGCAAATTCTCAGAAGTTAATTAGCATGTTAGAACTGGTTAGGCAGGTCAAGGATTGTCATTAGAAACTTGGAAATGGAACTGCAGCTAATTACAGTTCCAGAGTGTCATGAATTCTCTGTCTCTTCAAATCTTCAAACACCTAACAACCATGGGCCTCTAAACAGTTGGCTGGGGATCTGAAAAATAATTCATGCTTATAAACACAGGAGGGCTATAAAAAGATATCAAAGGACATCTAGCTCACAATTTCCACTGCCTGAAATAGCATTAAGAAATGGCAGTTAAGTGGAACTGTGGAGATCATGGCAAGATCTGGAAGAACAAGAAAAACTCCTAGGTAGAACTGCCTGTATGTCACCTAGAAACACAAATGACCTGCCAGAAAGTTTAGCTGACACAGGATCAGTGAGATACAGTTCTACTGCGCAGCATTGCTTACACAAACATGATCTGCATCAAAGAGCCGTCAAAAGGAAACCTAACCCTTCAACCTAATAACAGAAGTCAATGTCCCCAGTATGCAAAACATCTCGATAAGTCAGAGGCCTTTTGAATGTCTTTGAAGAGTCGATGTAAAAATAGTTTTGCTCACATTGACCAAAGATTTTGCATACAACTGCAGTCATATCTTTCAAACATTTATTAATACAATTCAACAACTACCCAATAGCTTCCGTCGTGTGTTTCGAGACTTTTGAAAGGGCTAAGCTTAACTAAATGATGCAATTACTGTAGATTAATGTCACACTAGAACATTCCTCCAAACACATCTTTAAATAAAGCTATCAGAGATACAAGGATTTGTTAAATATAATCTTATTTTAGTTATAATAGATTTTGTCATAATACATGATGTTGTTGAGAGGGACTAACATCAGGGTGATCCTCAGGCCCCCTCCCAGTTAATGTCTTGCTCCTTTCCTCATCAGGCATTCCTTTCACACCAAGGTCCAGAAATCCATCTTTCTCGCAAAAGACATTCATTATCTTTTTCTGAAACTCCCCACCTGCGGGCTACATCACACTTCATGGACTTACCATTCCACTAGCCTCTGGGAGCAACATAAAAGCCCTGCCTGTGGCCTAGTGCCTTTAGAAATAATGCCACACAGTTCCTTTGTGCATTCCAGTTGTGCAGACTGTCAGGCACAAACAAGTCAACAAGTTCCTCACATCTCTATTGTTCATACACATGAATGCAAAGTCCAGAGCAAGCATCAGGCATGGGTTGCATTAGTGGGTCGGGTGTGTGGTGTTTTTTTTTTTTCTATTACCAGGTGTGATGTATGGGAGAATGTGTGGTGGTTCAGCTGGTGCAGAGGTGGAAAGCTATGAATTACAATCTCTCTTGCCACTTATGCTTATTTTTCCCAATAGCAGAGCATTTTGATTAAAATTAACCCAGAATTACCCTACTTCTAGGTTCATTTCAATCAAATATTTTACTTTGCTTTAATAACCATCATAGGCTTTTGGCTTGTAAACCAATTGGAACAAAAATGTATTGATGTATTTATTCTCCACCCAGAAATGTGTTCTTTGATTGCAACTGTGATGACAAGTTTTACAGAATGTTAAAAAATTCTACTTAAGCTAAACTTTGTTTCGCTTAATGTTGATTGGCCAGTTTGAAATAGCTGAACAAATGTAGTCAGGTTGGAAACAATACAGAGAAATTTGCCAGCATGCTAACATTAGCTTGATTACTTGACAAAAAATAACATGCAGTTTATCCTTTTATATACATACTAAATAAATGACCTCAAGATGATACCCTCTAAATTTGAATGATGCACAAAACTTGGATTATGATAAACTATTTCACATTAAAGCAATATTCTAAAGCTTGTCCAACCTAGCAACAGTTGCTAAGAAAGAATGTATTTGTAGGTAGGGCGTCAGGTCAATTCTGAAAGTTAATCAAACCAAAGTTGCCCAGACAGTTAAAAACAATCCCCTTTATTAATATATACAAACAGAAGATACTACAATATCATAGATCTCAAGTTTTTCTCCAGTAGTATTGTATTGTCATCAGTTTCGGCATTATTCAATTTAGACATATTTTTTAGATTGTGCTGACAGTGACAATCAAATGTCTTGTTCAATAAAGAAACTTTGCTAGAGTAGTGTTCTTTATTAGTACTTGTACATGACTCTCTTATATCACTGTAGTAGCAGTACTCTTTCCAGCCCTGGTGTAGTGCTGTGACTATGAGTGGAGGTGAATCAGCCGTGACCATTCGCTGCCTATGAAAGAAGCCATTCTGCCAGCTAGTGAGAGGGAGCATATATGTGTGCGCCATTGTGTTCGTGTAGGGTTTAGGCCTTAAAGAAACTGGAGATGCACAGATATGAAAGTGAAGGAAAGAAAAGAAAAGGGAGATAAGAGAAAGAGAGCGAGAGAGGGAAATCGAATGTCTAGTGCATTTACTACATACTACAGCCATTATGACCACAGCCAGCCTTATTTCTAAGACCTCCCACCACTGTAAGGCCTTAAAGAAAACTCAACAGTGCAAATTGCAGTGAAGGAGGAGAGAAGAGTGCAAAAGCCCAAGACAAAGAGAATGCACACAGAGGGGTCTGGGTAAAGACCTGCTTCTTGGCAAAGGGACTGTCTCCTTCCAAGCTATCAACAAAGGCACTCTGTAGGGACACAAGGAAGAGAGGGGGGTGAGCCATAAAGGAAAGACAGGAAGTCAAAAAGTGAGAGAGAAAGAGAGAGAGAGAGAGACATAGACAGAGAGAGAGAAAGACAAAGAAAGAGAGAGAGGCTATGTCCCAATTGGATACTAAATCACTGTAGTACACGGCATACTGTCACTACCACAACACTCATAATAGTAGTAAGATCATAAGAAGTGAGATGATACCAAAGTAATATCAAGCTGTGACATTGTATGATATATGAAGAAACTACAAAATGGAACAGTTCTATAAAAAAAATCAAACTTTTCCACATAGCCAATCAGCAAAGACATGTTTGCAGTTCAAACTTTAGTTTAAAACTCCCATGTTGAGGATGAAAAAAACAAATAGTCACCCAATAGTCAGACAAATATCCAAAATTTCTCCTGTAAAAATGCATCACCAAATTTCTGCCAACCAGCTGAAACAGTATCCAGCCCTTCATGAACACACAGTCATTTCAGACAGCACCAGGGCTGGTGTTGACTCTGAGGATGACCTTGGTGTTGCTGTGAATGCAGTCTGAGACTAAGAGAAAGTGCAGCAATGTACTTTTACAGAAAACAAATTAATCTCTTTGGGTGACAATTAAGCTCAAGTGTTTGTTAGCAAAGTGGCAGTTCTAAACTAAAGAACACATTTCTTGGCTGAATAACTACATCTGCGGTAAGTGGAAATATGGGAATTTTGTTTAAAATAGTAAAGTATATTTAAATCAAAATTATAGTATAGTATAATATAGTATATTAAAGTATATATATATATATATATATATATCAAAATATATATAATATACTTTACTACAGACTTATTAGCTTATTTTTTGTTACTTTTTTTAGCTTATTTTATTAACCTAGGAACTTAAGTTCTAGCTTGATCTTGTAGCGGTCAACGTATTTTTCCAAGATTTCTAGCCATTAAAAGCTTCTCCCTTTTTTCTTTGCATTGCACTCTTGTACAACAGTGTCCAACAATACTGGACTTATTAAATACTTTATTCTAAGTGTGTATGTTGGATGTTTTTAATGTACTTAACTTTGCCACTTGTGAACATATTACATAACATATCCTCCAAAATGTAGAGTTAGTATTTAGTAGCCAGTTGGAACGCAGCAAGAGAGAATGAGAAATAACAGAGAGAGGCTGCAGGGTTGAAGGTTAGAGAAGATGAGATTTCACGAACAGGAATAAAAGGTCCACTCATGTCCGCTGTGTGAGAGGGAGGCAGGTCAGTCAGTGCATGATTTTATCTCACTCATGTTCTGCCTCTGTTACTGCAAAACTAATGCCAAGTTTTAGTGACAAGTAAATTAGTGCAGGAAACACAGCAGCCGTGTTGCCTCTGGTGTGTGAGTACATGGAGTAGATAGTGAGACTCGTGTCGGCTGTGTGTGTGTGGGTGTGTGTGTGTGTGTGTGTGTGTGTACCATTAGAAAATTTGCTAATATATACTGCCCATCAAACTCTTGGGGTCATCCTGCCTCCTTTTGATTGCCTCCAGATTTTCTTGGCATTACTTCTTAATTAACCCTAAAAAGTAGAGCCAGTCCTGTACACCACTTGCCTGGTTGTATTAGCTAATTTTGACGACCTGTGGTTTTAACAGAAACAACCAAAATATCATCAGTATTTCACACTGTGCCAAGGTTTGGTGATTTTCTAAAAAAAAAAATAAGTACACAAATGTTATATTTAGTTTTATTTTTTCCCAATGTGTCAAGCTAAGTAAAATATTGACATTTGCATTAAATGACATCTTCAGGTTTATTTGACTATGTGCTTATAGATGATGTGCTTATCTTGTTATTTCAAAATTAACAAAATTTGCTATTTAAATAGGGCTATATATATATATATATATTTTTTTTTTATTATTATTATTATTTATTTTTATTTTTTTTAGGGGTGCCATTTACATAAACCAAAACAAACTTCATCCAAAGTGTCACAATAATATTATTTAAGTCTATTGAGTTGCTGTTTATTACAGTTTAAGAACAGTGATCAGTCATACTTCAAAATTCATGGTTAACAACTGGTAATCATATCTGCACTCATAAAGCACTCAACTAAACTACTGGAGTATCAACACAGTTTGAATTTAATTAATAGCTGAATAGTCTCATGACAGTTTTCCTCAAAATAAACATGGTCAGACTTAGCTATATTGTTGCAAAAAGGCGAGTAAATGTGCTCAGTCAATAAAAAAGGCCCCCCAGGCATTGAATGGGCAGTGAAAATAGCCTGTGCTTTATTACTAGTTAAATAAGAGTTTGACTCTGTGTTCAATCTGTTTTCCAAAGACAAAGGACATGTTGACAGTGTGTTCACACTTCAAAACACTTCGAAATTGTGAGTGCGTGTGCGTGTGTGTGTGTGTATGTGTGTGTGTGTGTGTGTGTGGGGGGGGGGGGGGTCATACCCTCCGGCTCCTACGTCCTCTCTTCTGTTGCTGCTGTTGTTCAATGAGCTCCATGGCAGAGGCCGGAGGTGAAGCCGCCCTCATGCTTCGGACCACCTTTATACTGTCCTCTGGGAGCGGAGGCAGCTTCAGCTTCTCTCTGCCCCGGACCTTCATTTCCTGCAGCTCCTCAAAACCTCCCAGAGTGAACTAACACACAAAGGAAAACACAAATCAAGGCACTAAGCTGAGCACATACCAGCAGCAAAAGAGCCCATTCAGAGAAATGATGGTTTATAGCGACTTGGCATAGTAATACAGAACTGAACTGTTGTGGTCAAATAAACCTTTGCGCAAAAACCTTTTTCCGGCTTCAATACAATGCATCAGTCAATCAGAATTTAGGACTAGAATGCTGAAATTATATTCATATTATTAATATTGTATTTACCATCTGTTTTCCCATATGGTGTAAGTAGCTTTCATGTTTAGAAATAACTCTGGATCATACAAAATAATCAAATAAAATTTTTTGATTTTGTGATGCACTGAATCATGCAATTTACAACTCAACTGCATGGTGATACACTTTATGTTGTTTATACTGTTCATACTGCCATGTGTCAGACCTGGTGCCTGGTGAGGGTCAAAAGGGGGCATTGCCACAAGATCTTGCAACATGCACCCCCAAATTTTGTATATAATGATTTTGAGCATTGACCAAATTGTACTCATTTCCAAAACCAAAGACAAAAAAAGGTGTAGGACCTGGATTAAATACTTAAAAACAGAGTGTACTGCTTATTAACTCGGTCAAAAATGTAAGGAAGGTGACTACATTTGCCTGATAAGTATATCATGCTTGTAGTGTCATGGTTTTCCATACCAGTTGACAGCAGCTAAGGGAGATGGGGTTAGTGTGTTCAACAAGTTTAATAACTAAACCGATTCTTTTGGTGTATGCTTCTGCTGGAGCACCTCCCTCAGGTCATGTGGTGAATTGCACCTTCTGTATGTTTATGTAGGTGTCACTCAAATTATTGCTGCATCTATGAACTTTCAAATGCCCCCCTCCCCTTTCATTCTGCCCAGACCCTGGCGCTGTGTGTTGGATGGAGACTGACCAGTACAGTCTTCCACAGCAGCAACAGCACTTTCTTCATGGGGAAATGGGGGGCGCTCATGCTGCAGAATTTGGTTACCATGGTGAAGAGCAGAAGGGCAAAAGGTTCACCGTTGTAGAGCGGCGAACCTGCAGAGAGGAAAGGAAGGTTAATCACAGTGGACAAATTCAACCACAAGTCATTTCCAGTGTCTCATACACGCACACACACACGCACGCACGCACACACACACGCACACACGCACACACGCACACACGCACACACGCACACACGCACACACGCACAC
>JBBJLR010000133.1:22348963-22362693 GCA_037577145.1 Brachypetersius gabonensis | reverse complement strand
TTTGGTTTTATTGTACAGCACTTTGGTCAGCCTTGCTGTTGTTTTAAAGTGCTTTATAAATAAAGTGGTATGGTATGTATTGATTATCAGTTTTAATGAATGCGTTCAAAGGCAAATTACCAACTTTGTTTGACTGCAGCCCCAGGACTGGTCAGCCCCTGCTCTGCCACAGGGTGAGGATTTCTCCAGGTGTGCAAAAGCAAACAAATAATTTAATGTGTATGCTCACAAACTGGATAACTACTCCATAAGCACAACCTCTCACACACCAGTCACCAGTTCAAAGTATTAGAAGTATTGGAAGTAGTAAATTATCATCTCTTAAAGAACTGGGATCCAGTGTTTTCCAGCAGAACGTTACCCAGAGCATCACACTGCCTCCGCTGGCCTGCCTTCCTCCCAAGTGCATCCTGGTGCCATCTGTTCCCTAGGTATGCACATGCACCAGTCCGCATGATGTAAAGGAAAATGTGAGTCATCAGAGCACACCACCTTCTTCCATTGCTACATGGTCCAAGTCTGATACTGACATAGCCATTGTAGGTACTTTCAGTGGTGAAATGCACTGTGTGTTCTCACACCTTTCTATTTTTTCAAATTTTCAGCAATCTGTGCTGCAGTAGCTCATCTGTGGTATTGAATTAGACAGGCTAGCCTTCACCCCTCATGTGCATAAGCGCCCATAACCCTGTTGCTGGTTCACTGGTTGTCTTTCTTAGACCATTGCATACTTGGAATGTCTAACAAGACCTGCTGTTCTGGAAACTGATCTAGTCACCTAGCCATCACAATATGACCCTCAGACGCTTTTGCAGCCCATTTTTCCTGCTTCCAACACATCGACTTGAAGAAGTGACTGTTCCTTTGCCAAATCCTAAGCCCTTACAGGTGTCATCATTCTGAGATGATCGGTGTTACTCACTTCAGCTGTGCTCTGTTCCTCTATTAATTGTCCTGGTGTTTTCTTCCAGACTCAGCTCAGCTTTGATCATTAGCTAGTGATGTGACTCAGGAGCAGGTGGACCACAGAACTGGAGGTGGCACTTGCTGCCTTAATAAACCAGAATTAAATATAAAACATAAGTGAGGATTGCTCTACTTTGAAGGTGACTAAAGAAAGTCGTTGTTTTTAGTCAGCATTTCTTTCAGGGATGAAAGAACTGTACTGTCACATTTTGTATGAACACGCTTAAACTACCTTAAGGCTTAATTAATTATTGATTTGTGGGAAGGGGGTCTTTTGTGTGAACATACAATCAGTTTGAGACTACATTAATACAGCGCTAGGGCATATCTGTTGAAGGTGAACAGTTCAAAGAAGAGTGGAAAAGGTCAAACCTCACAGAGGAACCTTGTCCTGAGGTCAGTCCAAAACGGACGTAACTCCTTCATCCTTTGTATGAATGTTTAATGAAAAAACAGACAAGAAAGGACGCTACATCATACACTAATGTGGTGTTCTGTTTTAAGGCAGGTGTGTTTGAGAGCACTATAAACAATTTGACCAAATACACGAAGAGAACAGTGTCGTTATTCACTTTGAAACAGCAGAAACCTGAGAGCAGTTCCTTCTTTCTCACCATGATTTACCAGTTCCTGTGCAGAAGAGGAACTCAAGAGGCCCGAATGTAGTTCCTAAGTTCTGGGGAACTGGAATTTACTTGAACTGATTTGCACTTGAGCATTCCCAGGGGGCAATAAAGGCTTGTGTGTTTTAACCCTCTGCATCACATGCAAGTTTGAAAGCAAGTCCGCAAGAAAACAGCAAGGTTTAGAATATCAATCTAGATCTGTTGACAAAGAAGTGATATGCATTTCTGACCACCATCTTCTCTGCTTTTGAGCTGCTGCCTTCTGTTGGTAGGTCCTGAACCTCAGCCTTTGCTTCTAACAGGGCAAATTTTCATTTGAACCACCGCCAGTAGGTTTAAACAGAGTAAGGAGGTTCTCCTATAGGACTAGAATGCACTGTGTTTGATGTTCTACTGTAAAACCATAGACAAAAATGATTGTCAGCCAGGGAGCATGGACAAAACACTGGTCCGCCTAGGGGACTATTGGGGTGGAGCAATGAAATTTAAAGAACGCTGCTGTAAATGTGGGCACTAGGCTTGCACTAAGGTCAAAGGGGCATATGATGAAAAGTGGCACTAAGGCTAAAGCCCTGAGACTGTTCCAGTGGGCGGTAGGTTACAATCCCTTCCATGACGAAACTGATGAAATCGATGATGAAAAATAACCACCTTCTTTTGAAGCAGCTAATTTGGTCAGGAGCTTTGACCTTTTCTCCACACTTATACAATCAAGTAAAAGTGCACAGAAGTATGCTTGACTAGATCTTGGGTCTAGACTGAATGGGCCTCAGAGGGGAAAGCTCTTATTTCAGCCAGAAGAGCTCAGTCATCCTCAGGTCCTGCTGAACCGTGACTCGATGACAGCCATGTGTCAGAGCAGGCAGAAAAGACAGTGACCCTGACTCTGTGCATATGTGGTGTGCTCAGCAACTATTACTTGTGTGCTTGTGTGTACAGCCTGAGGCTTTCAGCAAGGGAGAGTCGAACGATTAGGCCGGAGCAAGAGTGGCGACAGCAGCTGCTCATGTCCACACACGCTGTCACATGACCGTAGAACGAGCTGTTAGCGCACTCTCCAATTATAACCCTTATCTATTGGCTCTGCAGCTAGGAATTTGCCAGGAGTGGTTAAGAATAGAGAGCTTAGTCTGGGTTAACCTGAGCATGGGAGCTTCTGGCGGAACATCCAAACTGCAACACTTAATTTCAAGTGTTTTAAGGGTCCACTGCTTGCTTTTCTTAAATGAGGGCTCTACACAAACGTTGCTAGATATTTAAAACACACCAGTCCATGAGCAGAAGCAAAAACAGCTTGTTTGGAACTCATGGTGGGTGTGATGTCACAAAAATGAACATGTTTACATATAAATATGGCCATTCATCCTAAAATGAGTGCTGTTACTGCAGACAGTCTTTAGCAAATCGAGAGGAGGCAAGGGAAAATTAACAGTCTTGGCTGTGGAGAAGTGAGCCCATCTTCTCCGCCATCATGCAAAACATGCATGTTTTTCACTCATTTTTAAAGTTTGAACTGTTTCATGCATTGCTAGGTTTGTCAAAATTTTGAATGAGCCTCATTTTAGTTGTTGTTTACATACATGGTGGTAGCACAGTAACAAAAACAGCTGTTCAGAAGGCAGATTTAATAAAATTGTTTCTGGTGCCCTAAAGCAGGTCTTTGTAATTGACGCAATGCAAAGAAACATAAAATATCAATGTAAATCCCATAAAACTTCACCCTGACGTTCTAATAATGCAGGAAATCTTTTCGATAGGCTTATAAACTGATTGGTAAAAATCAATTTTTTTTAAGGTTTTAAAGATACTGTTGGAATGCTCTGTAAATGTGAGATTTAACACTGAACTAAGATGTGCCATACAAATGAATAAAAACTATTTCATAAAAAGTATTTTCTTTCACCAAGTTACCAGCCAGCAGGCCTCTCATCCTCCTATGGAAAAGCGCAGTGTAAAAAGAAACTACATTCTTCTAATGCCACTGAAAACAAGCCTTTAAAGTCGGTTTAGCTTTTATAACACCCGTACAGCCCAATTTAATAATCCACAGGTCAACAGCACCTGAAACAATTGCCTCCGATGCATTTTTGAAATGTATTCCTTTTATTCTTTAGGGGTACATACTGATTATTGCTCATCTACCATTATCACTTGCAATATTGCAACATTTGACAACATGAAGGTTTTCGGACTTGTGCTGAATACAATACAGGAGTGAAACTGATTTAGTTTCTATTAAGCTCTTTCTCCTTATGAGAGTGCTGGTGTCGACCTGATGTGCACGATGCTATGGGACCACTGATCGCATCGGTCTCGTGCACAGGTTTAGAACCTGAGTCAACAGCAAAACAGAAACAACTTACTTTCCAGGACCTCATGCACACGCGCACGCACGCACACACATGCACACACACACGCACACACACCCCTTAAAAACCAACAAAAAAAGAAAAGAAATTTAAGACAGTGGGTTTACCACACATCTAGGCAGTCATGTCCCTTCCAGCTGATGTAGCAGATTAATGAATAAGAGGGTTGTGTGCTAAAGGCAGGCTGATAGACTATAATATTTCAGACAAAAAGGAGAATACACTTTTACATGGAAACACAGTTTAGAACATTAAAACAGTTTTAACAGCAAGCATAATCTGAGCACAAAAACATTGAATGCTGTAACAGTTTTAGGGTTTTGGAAAAATAATAATGAATGTATGGGTGATTTAGTTTGTCTGGACCATGCAGAAATGCTAAGATGTCTGGGAAGAGGACCAATGAGTCCACTGGCCCGCTTAACACTGCTCTATTGAGGGCAAGCAAAATAAAACCCTGTGTTTCAGTTGTGGAGATGTATGGAAGTACGACCTAGGCAGCTCAAGTGAGACCTTCTGAGACCCAAAACCGGCAAAAGGAGTTAACCTCCTCTGCTAGACTACAGAAAAGGGAGACCACATCAGTAAGGAAATGGTAAAAGCAATTAATTCCCTTTATGACAAACACAAAGGAGTCAGGCAAACTGCCCATTAAGATATTTCAAAAGTGTAGTAAAATAAAGGTCCCAATTTTATTACATTTGAATAAGCCAGTCACAAAGGCAGCTTTTACAGTCCAGCAAACAATACAAGCCCAACCAGTTCGCCCCAACCACCCGTTCACACACTGAAATGTGCACCTACATCACCACTGGCTTCAGTCAATCTTTACCACCTCTGGTTCTGCCGTTGTTCTAATCAGCAGAGGACCTGGCTAAGAAACTTGGTACCGATCTGACAGTACATTTGGTATCTCATTGAAATAGTTTCTACTTCACAGTATATAAAATGAAGGTTTCAGTACATTTAATATTACACTAGTATATCATAACATTTAATTGCTTATCTTTATAATGACATAGAGGATGATTTAATCGGAACAAAACTGGGAGGCAGAAGATAAAAAATCTTAAATTTCTGTATAAATATCTAAATATACACCCCTGTGATTGACTATACAGCCTGGTAAGCGTCTGCAATTATGTGGGAACATGGAAAGGAAATTAAGACCTACAGAATCTGTGAAATGCTCATGGGGGCATTTTAAAAACATCAATACTGGCTTTGTTACAACACAGAAGTAGTGGGCTTACATTTGGGAGACACATTGAGATAGCAACGTTCAGGCCATTAAAATCATTTTCTTCCAGTTTGAATGATAGCGGGGGAACGAGGCCCTGCCCCACATCTATTTTTTTTTTAATACTAGCCTACTTCAATTCAGAACCAAGATAACAAAGCTCTATTTTTTTTAGTAAAAATCAATACGAGCTTTAAAAGTAAAAAAAAATTAAACAAACAAAGAAAACAACAAACAAAAACAAACAAAAAACACATTTCAATAATGTGATCAAAGGAAAGCAAAGATATGATTAGGACCCCCGAAAACCGTAATCGTGTCCCAACCCACCATTTCATAATAAGAAAACAGAAGTAGAAAATAAAGACAACAGGACAAATTATATCTCTGTCACAAAATCATCAAAGACCGCACATTTGTTTACTTCTTGTTTTTTGTTGTTGCTGTTGTTTTTTTTTTTGTTTTTTTTTTAAGATTTTCGACCATTTGCTTAATCATAGATAAACAACAGAAGATCTCTAAATGGATTACATACGACTGACACATGAAGCTAAGAGAGGATGAAACAGTGAAATCTCCAAGAAGACGGTGCTAGGATGGGCCACTAGCAGTAGCAGCTCATAAAAGGATTAGAGTTATGTTATTCTAGCAGAAAATAAATAAACACTGCTGTAGCATCGTTAGCCACGCCCTTGGCCAATCAGCACAGAGCCTCTCCCTCCCCTTGAAAGAGACACGCTGAACCCCAGCCTCGCTCTGTACGGGTTGTTGAGTCGCGCCAACTTCTCTTCATTTCCCATGTACGAGGTGGTTTAGTACCTGCCACAGAAAACAAAAGCAGTTTTACACAATCAAGCACAGACTAAACAAAATGGGAAAATGAGACACTGCAGCCTGGTTAAAAGCTACTGACCTGTAGTAATTTGGCTTGAATGGCCCGTTCTTGTTCAGGCCCAGATACTTGGCCTGCTCATCAGTCAGCTCTGTGAGGTGGGCATCAAACGTGGGCAGATGAAGGCTTGCCACGTACTCATCTATACAAAAACGCATCAATAATCATCACCACACAGGACTAAACGATTCTTAATTAAAGGAAACTGAACATTTAAAAAAGCATAATATTTTTAAAAATGGATATTTACTACATTTATGCATACTAAAATTTGTAAGAAAGTTACAAGTACTACAGCAAATTAAACACTCAACTATTATAAAGAAAAAAATATATATAAATATATTTGCTGAAATTGTAATAAATTAATACAGCATACACTGAGTGAAAACAGTCTAGCCTAAACCATGCCCCTTACATGCATATATATATATATATATATTTATGCTCTGATGGACAGTCGATTGAAACATTAGCAAATAAAAAATGATCCTTAACAATATACAGTCTGCTCTTTTCAACATTTATATGTGTGGAACTAAATTTGCAAACTCAATTCCACTATGGATCTGTGACTCCTGAATCCTTCAGATCTCAGTGAGCATTTCAGTGAGCAAAGACAAGTGGAGGAGTCGGAGGCAGCATGCTGGCCCTGCTCAACTGAAGTCAGGTCTGTTGCTGACAGTACGTCAGTCATGATTACTCATCTGAGAAGGTATCACCTAAATGTGAAAAAGCAGTGTGCAGATGCCATTCCCTGTGGCATTTAAACAACCTCTCCCTGTTAATTCAGACCGGATAACAAATGCCACTGGTGTTCATATTGCATCAGACCTGAAACAACACTCCATTGTGCAGAATACAGGTGTTAAACACATGTTAAAATGACTGAACTCCAGTACAAAATTCCCTCTCGCCCACATTGGAGTCGACAAGTCATACCAGCCAAGTATAAACAAGTACAGTTTATACATGACTTATCCAAAGGCATCAGGCTTGGCTCTCGCCACATCTTGTGATATGGAGAGATATGTATCTATGAGTGGAACATGGAAAAAAAACCCCACATTCTGCAAACTTGCCCAATTTCTGTACAGCACACAAGCACACATCTGGCAAAGTCCACAAAGTTAAGAGAACGCTTGAAATATTGTTAATGCATTTAGCAAAGGTGGACTGGGCCGCTTTGCACATATTTAGCACAACAGAAAGCAACAGGAATCAACCAGGTGCCCAGGCGGCTGGGTAGAATTGTCTTTATTCCACCAAAACACACCCTGATTCATGATATCCCCTCTAACTGGAGCTCCAGATATGATATGGTGGAAAGCTATTGTGGGCAGCAATAGTAGCTTTATTCAGCACTGACAGAAATGGCCCTTAAGTAGAACAAAGACAATCGCATCATCTGACCAAGATGCGACGGAAGGCGGCAGAGGAGGCCACAACACGGTTACAGTACTGCTGAGCATTGAAACCACACTATCAGTTTCAGTGGACAGGCACTTGGGCACTGCTCTTTAAGACTTCCACTAGAAATGCACAGCACATCTGGGGTCTGTGTTATGAGAGACTCTCAGAAGATCCTGTTGCAATTGAATTTTTGCCATTTTATACTGTATTGAGTTACAATTATATATACATTTTTTTGGAACGTTTTCTTTATTTTACTCAAACATTCAAACATTCATCGACACGGGACAAATAAAAGAAAAAAATACGAGAGAAAACAAAACAAAACAAATGAATAAATAAATACAATAGAAATAAAAATGAGAAGAAAACAAACCATGATATCAAAAGAGGTATTTGTACATTTTCAATCTTAAAGGGGTGTTTTCCCACACATTCATAATGTTTTATGATAGTTTTGTTACAATAACCCATGTTCTTTAGCCAGTCATATAAATATCGAGTTACACCATTCCACCTCTGTTCAAAGTTGTCCATTTTCATTTGTAGACTCGCAGTCATTCTCCCCATCATATATACATTTTTCAGTCTTTGTGCCCACTGAGTTACAGATGGCGATTTTGTTTCCTTCCAGTTATTTTCTTGGCCATCTGTAAAAGTATCCTCAAAATGTATCTTTGGTCTACATTACATGCCTCTCTAGGTACTGCACCCAGAATAAGTATCAGTGGGTCTAAGGGAATGTTAATTTGTAAAATTGTTCTTATTTCTTCTTTAATTTTCACCCAGAATCCGTGGATTACTGGGCAGTTCCAAAAGATGTGTGTGTGATCTCCTACTTTTCCACATTTTCGCCAACATAGTTCCACCTGTGGTTCTTTGACATAAGAAAAGATTACAAGAGGGGTATTAAAATACCTGACTATTATTTTCCAGTCAAATTCTATCCACAGTTGGCTATTAAGTCCTTTATGACAGTTTGTACACAGCTCTTCCCACAAGTCATCTGCAATTACAACATTTAGTTCAAGTTCCCATTTTTCTTTAATATATCCCGTGTTCTCCCTATTTTCATTTATAAGTCTTGTGTACATATAAGATATATGTTTTTTTGTTGGAAAAACAATACAAATAAAATAGTCTTCTATACTATTTGGGATTTTTCTAACTCTTTCTTTTTCTTGAGCTGAATTGTGATATAGTGTCTTATTTGAAAATATCTATACAGATCTGTAGATGGGAGCTGGAATTGTCCCTGAAGTTGGCTAAATGACTTGAGCTCTGTCCCATTAAAAAGTAAATTAATTGTATTAAGACCTCTGCTGACCCACCTTTTAAAACCACTGTCCCATATAGAAGGAGGATATTCTATAATACCCGCTATTGGCACGGCCCTTCAAACTGATAATGGGCCCCCCAGCTTTTTCCTAACCATTGTCCAAACCTTTATGGTATGAATTTATCCATTCATTTTCAATTTTAAGTTTAGAAAAGTTTTCAAATTAATAAAAAGTTGATAAAGATACGCCCTTGGTTGTACTCTGTTCTATCTGGACCCACCCAGATTCGTGGTCATTTCTAATCCATGTCACCACTGCGTTTAACTGTGCTGTCCAATAATAATATTTAAGGTCTGGCAGGCAATACTTTTGTAAGTAGCAGCGTTTCAAGTCTAATCCTTGGCTTTTTTTTGTCAGATGAATCCAGAGATTAGTTTATTTAACATGTTGAAAGTGAAGAGAGGTACTCTTACTGGATTAAAATAAAAACAAAAGTCTAGGCAAGAGATTCATCCTAACTGTCTCCATCCTACCAAGCAAAGATAGAGGAAGTATCTCCTATCTTGTTACATAATTTTGTATTTGTCCGATTGTCTTTTTATAATTGGCTTCATATAATTGTTTGGGGTTTGCAGTGAGGATAATTCCCAAGTATCTAAATCCTTGTCTAGGCCAGTGAAAGGAAAGACTATGATTTAATTGTATAGGCCAAGTCCCTGATACCATCATTGCATCTGATTTGTTTTCATTCATTTTATATCCCGAGACTGACCCATATTTGTATAAATACTGCATAAGTGTAGGTATGGAAAAAAAGTGGATTTTTTTAATAAAAAGCAAAATATCGTCTGCGAAAAGGGCTATCTTATGCATAGTTCCTTCTTCATCTGTTATTCCTTGTATTTGTTCATCTTGTCGTATTGCTTCTGCTAGGGGTTCAATGCTAAGCACAAAGAGGACAGGTGACAATGAATCCCCCCCTGTCTTATGCCTCTTTCCACCCTAAATGCATCAGAACAACAACCATTAACTCTGACTTTTGATCTAGGGTCTTTATAAAGTGTCCTAATCCAAGAAGTAAATGTTTCTCCAAACCCCATTTCTATCAGTGTTTGTACCAGAAATAACCAATTCACACGATCAAATGCTTTTCGGCACCCAAACTGAGAAGCATTGACGGTGTTCTATCTTTTGCTGCTACTGACTGAACATTTAATGCTTTCCTTATATTGTTTGTTCCATGACGACCTATTATAAATCCTGTTTGGTCTGGTTTTATCAAATTTCTTGATGTTATTTTGAATTCTAGTGGCTAAAATAGAAGTTAGGATTTTGTAATCTACACATAGGAGACTTTGGGCGATAGCTACTACACTGTACGGGGTCTTTTCCTTCTTTTTGTAAGACTGTAATTATTGCTTCTGACCACGATCCTGGAGGATCTCCTGAGTTTAATATATAGTTAAATACCTTACAGAGTATGGGACTTAGCTCATGTACAAAGGTTTTTTAGTATTCCCCAGAAAACCCATCTATTCCTGTAGAATTGTTATTTTTTAATTTAGCAATAGCTTCTACTATTTCTCCCTCTGTAATAGGCTCTACCATTTTAATTGCTTCCGCATTCGACAATTTATTCAATTTAAAGGGTTTCAGAAATTCCATAATATTTTCTCTTTAGTTCTTTTACTTCATCCTTATATAACCGTTCATAGTATTTTGCAAAAGCATTCGATATTTCCTTTGGTTGAGTTTCTTTAGAGTTGGTCTCTGGATTTCTAATTTTGGAAACTATGCGAGTGGATTGGGTTTTTCAGAGTTGAAAAGCCAACAGCCTGCTAGCCTTATTTCCCATTTCGTAATACTTTCTATTAATTTATCTAAGAGCCCCTTCTGCCTTAAATGTTAGTACTTCTAGTTGTTGTCTAACCTCTTTTAGTTTTTGGAGTGTATCTCCTTTTATGTGTTGTTTGTGTTCCCCCTCAGAAATTTTTATTTAGTTTTCCAATTCTTGCTGTTTTATGAGTCTCTGTCACTTTATTCTAGACCCAATAGAAATGATCTTCCCCCTTATTGTGGACTTACTTGCATCCCATAGTATCGAGGGGGTGACATTACCATCATCATTTATATCAAAATATTCATTTAGATCTGCTTGTATTTCTTGTTTAATTTGCGTGTCTGTAAGAAGTGAGACATTCAGCCTCCAATACTTGAAAGTGTCATTTAGCCCTATATTAATTTTCATAACAACAGGGCCATGATCTGAGATAGTGATTGGTTCAATTGTGGTTTCTTTTACTCTATATAGTTATTTTTTTGACAAGCAGAAAAAGTCTATCCTTGTGTAGCTTCCATGCACTTGAGACATAAAGGTAAAGTCCCTGTCATTAGGGTGAAGATGGCGCCAAACCTCTACTAATCCCAATTCCTTCATCATATCTGATAAACTCTTCGACATTTTGGATTGAGGTCCTTTTATCATCGGCAATCTATCTAATTTAGTATTCAAAATGCAATTAAAAACCTCCCCCCATAAGTATAATTCCTTCACCTTTATCTGCTAACAAGGATGCGATTTTTTATAAGAAATGTGGACAGTTCTGATCCGGAGCGTATGTATTCAAAATACTTATTTTTATGCCATCAATCGTTCCCATCACCATGACAAACCGACCTCCGTCATCTTGAAAACATTTCTAATTATTGTAATGCACTAATTTGTTACACAGGATAGCAACTCCTCTTTTCTTTCCTTTCTTACATGATGCACTATAAACCTGTGCACCCCATTCTCTTTTTAATTTAAGACGTTCCATCTCAGATAGATGGGTTTCCTGAATTAGGGCTACAGAGCACTGTAATTTCATTAGTTGTCCAAGGATTTTTTTCTCTTGATTGGGCTATTGATTCCTCTTACATTATAACTAATGAAGTTCAAATATGCCAAAACCTCTGTATAATGTGATGATAGAATCCCCCTTTTTTTGAGCTGATATATTATGTTGGCACACGTAGCATATATAAACATAAACAAATAATCGTCCATAACATATGTCGATGAAAACCAAAACAAAACATTAATAACATAGAACAGTACTTCCACTTTTCCAGTCGTCCACAGTTGTCTAACCATATCCGACCCCCGTTGGTATTGGGGCAGAGAGGTGTGACCTGTCCGCTGTGTGGGAAAATTGCTCAATGCAAAAATGACCAATGTTCCACTAATGTACAAAAAAGGTCTACGTGAGTGTAAACCACTCATGCCTAACTACAGCACACTGTCTGCCAGAACTTTATCCAATATAACATATGTAATTGTGACAAACTATAAATCTTAACTGTACACATATCCTAACCCTAATTATGATGTTCTTTGTTCCTTTAATTATGCCTATCTTTTTTTTTCTAAACTAAGCAAACCTCTAGGCTTGATATGAGGAGTTGTTTCAAACTTCTCCCTGCATGAGAGCTTTAAAGTTCGATGTTGGTAGCATCGTGTCCCTCCCTCTCTTAACGTTGCTTTTCCAGCCGCCCTTCAGCTCCTCCTCGATGAGTTCCCTTTCTCCGCAGCTTACCGCAACTCCAAGATCCTTTAACAGCAGTGCAGCTTTCATCAGTGTTGCTCCGGTATCCAGTGTTACTTTCAGTTTTGAAAGTAACACTGACATTTTTCCGGGATTCCCTTTCTTTTAAGATGTTTGAATGTTTCATAGACTCGCCCTCGTTTCTTTTGTAGGTCAGGGGAGTAGTCATGGTCAAAAAAGATCCGTTTGCCGAAAAAAGACTTGTTTCTGGTTCCATGCTTGCCGTATGATCTTGTCTTTTACTGCTGCATCGAGAAATCTTACTATTATTGATCTGGGAGGAGTCAAGGGGTCTTTAGGTCCAGTTCCAAATACGCGATGTGCTCTCTAAATCTTAATGTCCGTTTCTGGTGGTAACTCCAGAGCCTCTTTGATCAATTCCTTCAAAAATCTGATCATATTTTCTTCACTTCCCTCTGGGATCTGGAAAATCCTTATATTGTTACTATTTTGAAGGTCTTGGCACTTTGCTGAGAGGTGCTGAGATATCTGCCGCGGTGGAGCAGATATCGCAGTGCCCTTTGATGCCGCGTGGTTGTATCTTCTTCCACTGTGCTAACTCTGTTCTATTTGTCAGATTCTCTCATGTTTGCCCATTTGCTCCTTTATATCTGTCACCGCTTGCTATTTAGTTTAATACTAATTTAAAATTGAATTGTTTGCAGATGGAGGCCACAAAAGCAACATGCTTGTCCCCAGTGAGGGCAGACCCAGGTGGAACCACACCACCCCACCACAGCCATGGCGGAATTGGTTTGGTGAGCTCTTCACAAGTGAGAAGAGAAAAGCGTACTTTGCCGCTGGTGAAGGTTGCCTCAAACATACAGGTGCTGGTCACAAAATTAGAATATCATGAAAAAGTTGATTTATTTCAGTAATTCCATTCAAAAGGTGAAACTTGTATATTAGATTCAGTCATTACACGCACACTGATGTATTTCAAATGTTTTTGGTTTTTTTGGATGATTATAACTGACAACTAATGAAAGTCCCAAATTCAGTATCTCGGAAAATAAGAATATTGTGAAAAGGTTCAATACTGAAGACACCTGGTGTCACACTCTAATCAGCTAATTAACTCAAAACACCTGCAAAAGCCTTTAAATGGTCTTTTAGTCTAGTTCTGTAGGCTACACAATCATGGGGAAGACTGCTGACTTGACAGTTGTTCAAAAGACAACCATTGACACCTTGCACAAGTAGGGCAAGACACAAAAGGTCATTGCTAAAGATGCTGGCTGTTCACAGAGCTCTGTGTCTAAGCACATTAATAGAGAGGCGAAGGGAAGGACAAGATGTGGTAGAAAAAAGTGTACAAGCAATAGGGATAACCGCACCCTGGAGAGGATTGTGAAAC
>JBBJLR010000133.1:22301444-22316041 GCA_037577145.1 Brachypetersius gabonensis | reverse complement strand
CACACACACACACACACACACACACACACACACACACACACACACACACACACACACACACACACACACACAGGACTGGCCTCACGATCAGCCGCACAGCATTCTGGTACATGTAGTCTTCTCGAGAGAGATGGCTTAATGTGCAGTGGACAATGTGAACCTCTTTCAATACATTTAACCCATTTAAGTAAAGCATTTGAAAATGTTAACATTTGCATTGGCAAAGGATGGACAGGATCAGAATTTTTATTTTAGAGGGGCAGCTCGAGTTGGACCTTGTGAAGGAAAGTAAAGTGACCCCTTAGTCAAACATGCACACAGCACAATACAACACACAGTGAACAATTTTCTGTATTTAACCTATTTCTAAGTTAATCAGCGGGCAGCCAGGAACACGCCACCCAGGGAGCAGTGTGTGGGGACGATCCCTTGCACAAAGGTACCTTAATAGTGCCACTAGCAGTTCTGGGGTTCCATCCAACTAATTGCCAGGAGAATTCTCAAATGACCAACCAGATTACGTTGGTTTGGACATGTGCTGAGGACAGACTCTGACTGTATTGTGAGAAAAATGCTGAGGATGGAGCTGCAGGGAAGAGGAAGGTTTTTTTTAAAAGGACCAAGTTAAATATATTTAAGGTAAAACAGGTAATTGCTGCTTCTGCAATTTAGAGGGAGTGCAATGGGGTCATTTGAAGAAAGAGAAAAAGATACACACAAACTTTGGCTATTTGTCTTGGTCTTAATTTCAGGATTTGCTCCAACCCAGAAGTGTTGCAGATTCTGGGATTCATTCCAATCTGAAAGTCAAAACTAGATCGCTTCTAAAAACTCAGTACCTGCAGGTCTCCCAAGCATCCCTTCTTTTTTACATTGAACTGTATGGCCCATCTCACTCTTTTGTACATAAACTAAAATGACAGTTCAATAAAAGTCAACTCCAATTGTGTTTATCATTACATTAATTATAAAGTAAATATTACCACTACTCAAACAAGGTTATCAAATACAAAATATTCATAACCTTTAAAATTAGGATTTTTCTGAGGAGAGAAATAATTTACATAAACCGTTAAAATGATCAAACCAAAGAAAGAAACTCAACTGGTTGAAATGCCCCTCTTCTTAATACACGCTTGAATAATATACTGCCATCAAGTGGTTACACACACTACTACAGAAAGCATGGAAGAATGTCAGACAAAACATACAGACTGGACAAGAGTTTTTAAAATAAATCAGGACTTTCCGAAAAGAAGTTTGTCTTATTTATTTCAGACCAAAAATGTTCCTGACCAACCAAACATATTCCAAAAGGAAACTTGTGGTGTCCCAAAAAGCATTAGTAGCCCAGCAAGAGCTTACAGAAGTCCTTGGCTGGAGCAAAGAATACTAAACAGTGCTTTGCCCTGTAACAATCAAGCTGTAAAAGATATTGTGACAAACAAACGAAAAGGCTCTTATAAGTGTGTAGAGCATGTCATCCCTCTTGGTTAAAAGAGTAGCACGGCATAGAGCTTTTTTGCAACATTTGGAACCCTTTTAAAAAGTAAAAATTCTTAGCAATTGCATTTGTATAGTCACTCAAGCTAAAAAAATGTAATTAAACAAGTGACCCTTGCAAGCCACATTTATATACATAGCAAATTGATCTTCCATGTAATTAAAATAATTGGCACTTCCAGGAACCTCTACTGCAGGGAAAATTATGGTTATCTACATAATCCCTTTGATAAGTAAAGTCATAATTGGCTCACCTGAAATACCCAGAGCCAATGTATGACACTGATCACCTGCCCCAGAACTAGATTAACTGTAATCATTACTGCAACCAGTTAAGGTAGGGTTAACTACATTCCCATAAAAATAACACATAGGTTTTGCTGGTGGTGTTATTTGTTTTAAGTGGTATCCACTTAATAATATGAAGTTTGCTTTAAGCATGTGCTCAGAAGTATAGCCAAAAACTCCTCATAGTACAGAACCTATAACATCAGCAACAATTCACATTTATGTAAAAAAACACCACACACATTCAAAACAGAAAATATTCTATGACCTTGTGTCAATCAAAGCCATACAGCAGAGTATGCACAAAGGCATAATAGAGCCAGACTGACTCACTCTAATCAGTGTTGCCCAACCCGGGTCCTGGAGACTCACTGTCCTGCACATTTGATTCTTTACACTGCTGCTGCTGCCACCACACTTGATCCAACCAATCTGCTCATGAACAACCTTTTACATGACTGTAGCTGGTTTGTGCAAGTAGGAAAACACTAATTTGAAGGACACTGTGCCCCCAGGAGCAAATTTGAGTTTTCTATGTAGTGTGTTGGTGTGTAAAAATACATTCCTTAATTCAGTGCTTCATGCTGGACTACAGTTAACATTCCTGTTTAAGGTATTAAAGCACTGTGCATGTTTCTCCAAAGCATGCAATGTCACTACAAAGTCAATGAGCAAAAATACCAAATATCAAATTATTAATGACATACAAACTTGTGCGATGTATAGCTCTTTAAATGGTCATTTCAGTGCCAGATTTACTTTGCTTAACATGCTGATATCAATCTCCAAATATCCAAAGAACGTTCACTCCAGAAAGTCCCAGATTGACTCTCCTGCAGAGAAAAGTAAACATTTTTACACTTTAGTTTCTTGTCCAGCCTTATTAACTGTGATTATCTAGTTCAAAGCACTGGGCACCGAGACAGTTACTCAAGGCAACTGCTGACAGAGAACATTTAATCAGAACTCACCCTAACATCCCAGACTCCTTGGTTTTGATGATGAAAAGGAACATAAGGACTGTGTGGAATAAGTTATTTCTGCCCTGTGAACAGCATCACACCAAGTATGAGCGAAAGGAGTAAAGGTAATAATCAAGGAGTGCAAATACAGGCATAAGGAGAGATGCACCATAAACACAGTGTACCTTAGGCAGGCTGTAAATATGGCCCTGGTAGACAAGCTGATAGTGAGGTGGGTTGGTGCTACTTTGGTGGATGCAGAAGAGGTTCTCATTAGAAAGATCTGTTTGAACAACAAACAACAGACATGGGTTTGGGTTTTAAAATAATGTATACATTTTTGATTCTTTGTAAGTGTATGGCCTTACCTGGTTTGTTTGGTGTCTGAATAAAATGCTGAGATGTAAAGGTTTTTCCATCTGGGTATTTCGGGTGGGGAGGAAGCCTGGAGTCCAGGTACGTACACAGAATATGCATAAGGATCTGCAAAATAAATACGTTTAAAAATATGCTAGTCACATACTGATGAAACACCACATACCAGTGAAATGTGCACCGTTTTCACAATGTCTTAAGTCTGTTACACTATATGAACGATGTGGAACCCAAGCTTCACCATTTTGTCTCTCTGTATACCCGTATATGGTTGAGTTCACTTTGACTTTGATGTAGGAATTTATCAGAAATTTACAGGCAGATAAATAATAATTCACGCTTTGTCATGGCCGATTTCAATATCAATAACTTATTTTAAAACCAGTTCGCACAATATGCGAAATGTTGATCACAAGTCAAGTTACAATCGTCACCCAGACCTACTTCATTTAATGGTAAGTTTCAGAGAAAAAATTTTTTTTATATAAAAATAATCACATCTTCTGTTTACTCTAGATGTATTTGATCAGCCAAGACATGTATACTGTCCAAACGTCTTCAGTCTAGCACTAAAGCTAACAGTAATCGCCCAAATTGTTTCTAGAAAATTCATTTTTTTTAAGGCACAGACTTGTCAGTGTGGTGTAAAACATAACATGATGCATTGTGAACTAAATATCAACACTTTACCACATTACTGAATGCTGTGGGGAGTCACCTTAAACAACAGGTGTTGTGCCAAAGTCACTCTGACATTGAGGTTTTGTTCTTTCTTTTTTTTTTTAAAGTACATAGATTGTCACACTGCATCCTAAACCACCAAGTCTGCATCACTGGTTGGAGCAGTTTGAGACATTACAGTAACACATTTACCACGTCTTGGTTGATTAAGTTCATCTGAAAAAAGTGAAAAATTGAGCGAAACCTCCCTTCCTTACTGGCACATAGTAAGTGAACAAAGACACAAAAGTAGAGAGAACTTTCTATTTAAATGGTTAAACTCACAGCAGAGTCAGTAGGGAGGTCTGTGTCCCATTTACGGTTCTTCATGTTCCCTCCTCCATTCCAGCGAAATGAGCTCATGCACCCACTGTGGGCCAACTCTGAAGCAGAAGGTCATTAAAATTACTGAAATATCAGCAATTACAACATGAGCAAACAACCATGATACATGTAAGAAACCTTCTGTGGGAGTATTTTTAAAAAATATAAAATTATAGAAAGCCACAAACAAATTTACAACATGTAATGCAACAAGGTGCTGAAGTCTAAAGACAATCACCTTTGATCCTCTCTACCAGGTACTCTTGGTTAGGTGTGATGTCCAGGTACTGCACTATAGCATTGAGGGTGGGGATCACAGAGGCTTTGACTACAGCAGCTTGTTTGAGACTGCTAATGCTGGCCTCTGGTAGTGAAGAAGAAGAGAAGACTATAAAACTAAATGTTAAAAAGCAATTCAAAGGAAAATGGTGTTGAATGAGAACATTACCTCCTATTTGGAGTTCTGGGCAGCCCATTCTCCTGAGCTGGCTGTTGATAGAATCTATCTCCTTCACCAAATGTACCAGAATGGTGTCATTTATCCACTGTCATGTGAGAGACGAACACAATTGACTTAATGTCCAAAGCCAGGACAGAAAAAGTGTTCAGGAAATGCATTACCAAATAAAATGAAGAAAATAGGTAGAAACTCACGTTTCTTAGTTTGGCAGTCCAGCTGTCTATGCTGTCAGTGACCACGCGGCTGGTTGTGATGCGAGCCCAAACCTGAGTAACAACAAAACACTTCAGTCTGAGACAAAAAAATGACAATAATTCAAGTCTGGTTTATGATACAAGGCTTTAACACATCTTTGCAAGTCTGCAGAGTTAATATTTCATGAAAACTAATTTAATTATGCTTTAGAATAGACAGACACAGCAGAAAATGCCTGTTGTATTAGTATTGGCCATTTTAAAATTCAGCATTAAAAACAATAAAAAAAATAAAGTATATGGGTCTCACACACCTCACAATCAGTTAATGTTAAGTTATGTTGACTTCAAGATTTTTATATCTCTGTAATGCCTATTAAGTCTGTTTTCACTGGGTTCTAAATGTGCAAGCTTGGCTTATCTTATGGCATATTAAATTATGTCTCAATTAATGTACAAATGTTTTGACAACTAGCACTGTTGGAGAACAGTGAAGCAAATCTTCCCGCATGAAAGCCACATAATTGAAGAATTATTGCAAAATACATTGCAACCAACATATACATTAATGCAATCATAATCCATTTCATCATTACACAGTTTTGATGTAATAGTGAGATCATGTTCCCTACTCAAAATATCAACTTTTCCATTAGTACTTGCCGTGTTGACAACTGGCTTCTTTTATGCTTTTCCAATAGAGCACAGGTCCATGATTTGACAATTACTTTAAACAGCATAAAGCTGGAATTACAAAAGCACAGCCTACCTCCTCAGCAGCTTGTTTGGAGCCAAGCTCAGTCTCATCTTTATGAGCAGAGGGAGCCTGTGAGCGACAGGCTGGCTGGTACTGGAATTTTCGCAAGCTCTGGGCGTAGTCCCCCACAGAACGGCTGTAGTTCCAGAAGGTTGGACTGTGTGATGGAGATGCTGACTCAGGACTCCCTGATGAGGAGTCAAATACACACACTAAGACTCAGAGCGTCAGATCAGACAGTTAAAGGAAAACAATAGTGTAATTGGTTTCTTACACTGTATAACATCTATAAAATGGAAAAGTACATAGTATGGCCATCTTGAAATCTGCATTTGGCCCAAACCTTTTTCCAATCTTATGGCTGTATTGTCAGAAACCAAAGTCAGGAGTATTTTGAGATTTAGAGGTAGGACACCAAGCATACAATCAGAACAAATACATTTTGGTTAAGGTAAAAATGTAATTTTGTGCCAGAGCACTCCTTTAAGTAAAAGAAATTATCATATTATATTTCACCAGGGTCTGACATATTGGAGGTTTGTACCAAGTTGACTCCGATGACTCTTCTCCTCCTCAGTGCGAAGGAACTTTTCCAAGCTCTTAATGTCATCCATGTAATCTTCCTTCCCTCCTGGAGAACTGAAGACAGAAGGGGAAGTACGGTATCGTGATCGCAGGCTGGTGGACTCCACTGGACCCAGGCTACTAGGGTAGGGAGAGGAGCTGCTGGATGGACTGTAGTTCAACACCTAAAGAAACAGACGAGGAAGTGTGTTTTTCAGTAGTTATTATTCTACTTTCCTGAAAGGCAATAAGAAAAATACATCTACAAATTCCAACATCACATAACAATGAGATAAAAATGCACACACACTTTGCCAAAGGCTACAGACGGAGAAAAGTGTCCTCCACTGCCTGGTGAGGACGGGTTGCTCAGAGATGGGCTGTACCCAGACACGCAGCTGGGAGAGAACTTTGGGCTGGTGCTGGGTGGTCTCGCAGGGCTAAAACTGAGCACATTCTGTCCATGCAAGGGAGAGGACTGGACAGGTACTGGACTCTCCTTCTTCTCTGGCTTCTGGGGTGGAGAGGCCTGAATTCCTGCACAAAACACAAATGGCTTTATTTTCTGCAGCCTAAAGGGAGTAGAAAGGTAATAGAGTAACCTCCAGCTTTTCATGGGGTTATGTTCCAAGAGCCCTAAATATGCCCCCAAATATGCTCATAAAACAATTTCATTTCATTTGAAACCCTTTAGCCTTAAAGAAAATGTAATGGTAAACCCATACTCGTACTGTACAGTTTACACTGAACTCGATGTTACCCCTGTTTAGGCTGTATTGTAACTGATGCACAGGCGTTTTCTTTGGTATTAGCAGGTAAACACAATAATAAGAGAACACTTGAGATGCTTCATGGGGGAAATTCTAGACTGCAGCTTCAAGGGGCAGCAGCCAATTAGCAGCAAGGATAAATGGATCAACTGCTGATCTGTGTGAAAGTGGGGGGTTACTGCATATTTAATTTATTGTTGTATTCTATGCTTCATCTGAGGATCGGTTTTTTGTGTAGTTTTCTCGATCAAAACTGTCAACTCTTTATAATGACAAAGCATATTGCGTCATTATAATGACAAAGCATACAAAACAGAGATAAAGTGCCGTAGGCCGAACAGACAGATACAGATAAATTGTTTGTGAACCTGAGTGAACCTTTCCTATATTTCTGAATAGGTGCATTACAGTCAGTCATAATTACCAGAGTTCCGGAGACCAAGAAGACGATGCTGCTCCGGACTGATTGCGATAGTTGAAGGAGCCATGGTGTACTTGAAGTACTTCCAAAAATCAAAGATTGCATTGAGGCTGAACAAGGAGGCCAGGGCCAATTCTTTCGAAAAAAAAAAATATATAGTTAGAAAAAGAAATAAAAAATTCTACAAACATTTTAGCTGAATATTTACTTACCAATGTACCATATTGGCCAGTATGTTATGTTATAGTATCTACTGAGCAGCTTTCCTGACCTGAAACAGAATTTTATATAATTATATAATATAATTTAAACACACTGATAATTTACCAAATATAGTTTCAAGACATTCTCTTACATTTCTGTGTAAATCATTCCAGCAAGAGAAACGTTCAGAACTGCCCAGGCAAGGACAACCTGCCGCTCCTGCTCTTCCCTCCTCATCCTCATCGTTCTGTCGATAAGAGAGAACATGGCTTCTTTCTTTGGCGTCATGGTTGTCAGCGCTCTGTATGTTACAGGACTAAAAAAAAAAAGACATTCATTTGCACCTCCTCAAAAAACATTAACACAGTTTTCCTTTTGAGGCAAATGCAGTCAATCAGCAAGGTCTGATGTATGTTTCTGTTTCTGCAGTGAAGCTACAGGACTGCCACCAAATGATTTTCACATACTACATACTTCCATTAGTCTACTTTTTAGCTACATAAACCATGTAGCTGCAGTGCAGCACAAAAATATGCATATTAAAGCAGCAAACATTTTACTAATCGATCTGGGCTGAGGTACACTATGTGGAGTATTGGGACACACCTGTTTTTCAGGTTGTGGAGTAGACCCTTTACTTCCAGTGAAGGACAAGCTTATTGCTTCAGCATACCAAGACAACACCATGCTTCTAACTTTGAGGACACCAGTTTGGGAAAGGTTCAATTCTCTTCCAGCATTACACAAAGCAAGGTCCATAAAGACATGATTGGATAAGTTCAGTGTGGAAAAACTTGACTGGTCCACACAGAGCCCTGACCTCAGCCCCACCCAGCACTTCTGGGATGAACTGGAACGGAGATTTCTTCTCGTCCTACATCACTGTCTGACTTCATAAAATGCTCTACAGAATGAATGGAACACAGAACCACTCAAAAGCCTTGTGGACAGCCTTACAAGAAGAATGTAAGCTGTTATAGCAGCAAAGGGGGGGACCAGCTCCACATTAAACTCTATGTATTTGAAAGCAGTATCATTTTTGGTGTAATGCTCAGTACTTTTGCCCGTATGTACTTATAAACCACAGTAAGAACTGAACTCCTCTGTGACGTCTGCTAGGTATTCACCTAAATTTCAGGTACTCATGTCAACTCTAACGTGCTGTGTTTGTAAGATAACTGAGAAAACTGGTCTTCTGTTATAAAGCTAAAGCTCATTCAAATTCAAACATGAAAACAACACTGCTTACCTTCCTTAGCCTACTAGCTAGCCAGGGTTAAAACTATCTCCTAGAACATTAGTGGAAGACGTAAACCGGAAACTTTTAAACTGCCGACTGTTTCAAGAGGCTGTTGTACTAACATTAAGAGGACAGAAAAGCATAATTTAGCTAATAATCAGAAGTTTAAGCATCATCTAGGCGCCAAACCGAGCAGCGTGAATTCACAAGCCAGTGACGCATGCGCAGTACAGCAAGTAACGCTGCCTTTTTAAAATTCATAATAAATGTTTTGGGTTTTTTTTTTAAAAACTAATAAATTAATAGAAACCAGTTTCCACCATTTAAACGTTAACAAGTCATGTTTAATAAGTTTAATATACACACAACGTGACCAATGTGAAATTCTTTCTTTGTACTCAACCCACTGACCAAGTGAAGCAGTGGGCTGTTCGGGGAGCAGTGTGTGGTGACGATATCATGCTCAAGGGTGCTTCACTGGCACCAGCAGTTCTGGGATTCAAAGCCACAACCTTCTGATTGTAGGGGCCTAACCAGTGGGCCATCAGCTACTCCAGAATTATGAGAAAATAAGTCAGTATTATCAATAATTAAATGATTGAGACACTCAAATCTGGAAAATCCCAGATTTGTTTATTTAAAATGTACTTATTGTCTACAATGTTTGCACAGTCAAAAGGAGCTTTTCAGGATACATTTCACTGCGTACCTGTATGACTATGCATGTGACAAATAAAGAATCCTGAATCTTCAATCGATATCGGGTGAAACCCTTGTTTTATGAAATGGTAAGTCATTGTTGTAAAAAAAATATATATATTTTTTTATTTAAAACTCATGAAATAATCTTCCAGTTATGAGATACTATAAGGTAAAAAGTCCATGTTTGTTTATTGGTCGCCATGTTCCCCAATTAAGTTTTATTTTATTTTCATTTTCCTGCCTTTTTTTTTTTAGATGTGGTTGCAATTAGAAAGAACAACAACAAAAAAAAGCAAAATCTTTTTAGTATATATTAGAAAAAGAATACAAGTATTATGTGGGTTTCTCTAAATAATTTAAAGGAAATGTTTTTCTAGCTTCTGTATACGATCCATGGCTCAAGCCCAAGCCCGCCCTGGCCTTTTTCCTGCTCTGCCTCACTGGGACTTTTCCTCTAAAGAGAGGTCAGGCTTCGCGTCTCTGGAGTGGTCACGTGACTTCTTCGACAGGACTGAACAGTGACTGCAGATGAAGGTGAGTGTTTATGACCCAAGCTGACGTTTCATGTACGCTGTGTGGACAAATGTATTGGGAGACACCTGTTTTTTCAGGGTTTGAGCTAGATCCCTTACTTACAGTGCAGGACAATCTTAATACTTCAGCATACCAGACATTTTGGACAACGGCATGCTTCCAGCTTTGTGGGCACGGCTCGAAGAAGGCCGTTCTAAGTACATAAAAAAGGTCCTTAAAGCCTTCCAGGAAGAGTGAAAGCTGTTATAGCTTCAAAGGTGAGAGCAACTCCGTTATAAAAGCTATGTATTTCAATGCAATATCATTAAAGTCCCTGTTGGTGTAATGTTTAGGCGTCCCAATACTTTTGTTCACATAGTTTTATATCAGAAAGTTATTGAAGGAGAAGTATTGTTCTTTTATGTGCAATACTACGTTATATTTATCAATGTTTATCAATTTCTTTGTCAAGCTAGCGTTTTATAAACAAAACTGTAAAAATGCAGTGTTGGGGATTATGTCTGCGTCCCAAACTGCATATAACTACACAATCATTGAGGCAGCTGGTGGTGGTGCGCAGGGCGTGACCCTATGAGCAGAAGAAATGGGTTCGAATCCCAGGACTGTTAGTCGTACCACTGAGATATCCTTGAGCAAGGTACCATCCCCACACACTGCACCCTGAATGTGTCACTGGCTGCCCGCTCCTTCACTTGATGAAAGTGTTACATGCAGGAAAATTATTTCACATTGTTCTAACTGTGTGCTGTGTTCATGCATGACTATAAGTGTCCCTTTACTTTAAATGTATAAAATGCAGTACACATCCAAAAAAATGCATTCAGAACTGTAGTATGTGAAATACGTGTGGAGTTTGGGACGCAGCTGATGTTTTACTTTGTCTCGGTTTTGTCTTGATTAGTAAAGATCATCCGTTAGTGGAAAAGTGGACAGAAGATGAGCAATCCGCTGAGGGGAGAAGTTGTAAGATTGTACAAGAATGTAAGAAAACCTCTGCTTTTGTTTGTCTTTATTGTTTTAATTAACATAAGCTTTTCCTTTTGGTTCACAGTACTGTCTGCAGTGGAAGTCAAAAAATCCATATATATTCAGTGATGACAGATTAATATTAGTACTGGTAATGTATTTATTGTGGTGTTATTTTTTTCCAAAGCTTCTCTATCTGGGAAGAGAATACCCCAAAGGCACGGCATACTTCAGAGAGCGCTTAAAAGCAGCTTTTATGAAGAACAGGGATGAGACAGACCCTGAGAAGATCCGAAAGCTGATTGACAAAGGGGAGTTTGTGATTAAAGAACTGGAGGCAATGTATTATCTTAGAAAATACAGAGCCATGAAGAAACGCTATTATGAGCCAGAGCACTGAGGCTCTTTATATCTGCACACCTTGCAAATGGGATGAGAGAGAAAAAGAAAACTCAAGTTTGTGCAAAAGTCATTCTGAATGTCTTTTTTTTCCTGAGTGTTCATCAGGTGTGATGGCGTAGCCTTGATATGCCAGTGTTACAGTTCTGAATACATTTAATGTTGTGTACTGTGTCACATACAGTGTATATTCCTCAGTCCTACTACTGGAGTACCACTGCCCAGCACACCTGGCCAAACTAGTGACCTTGTTATTAAACCCATCAAGTTGAAACGGGGATATTAGAGCAGGGCTGTGGTACCAGGACTGAGAACCACTTGTATGCCTCAAAGTGGCTAATCTGGTGTGGTCAGCCAAATAAAACTTCAAAGATCTGGATCATTTGTTACCATTTTAATACAAACACTCAAATACTGATTGTCCAAAAAAAGATTTTCCTAAAGTTATACAACTGGCTTCATTTTTGGGAGCCTTTAGGTATGTTAGTAATCTTGTAAATAATGGTCATGTGTCTGTGTTTGATGTTGGTGGACAGCAGCTAATACAAAAATAAACATTTTTATCAGTGTCTTTTCCGTTTGAATACGCCATGTTTGTACACAACTACAAAGAGAAAGTCATTTAATTCATTATGAGGCCCTTAGGATCTTATGGAACTTCAAGCCTGATGCAATAAGAGTGGTCCGTCATGATGACCAGTGCTGAAGGGCTAGCATTGAATAGGGTTTTTGTTTTAACTTGGTCCCATAGTTTCAACCACAGCTAATTCTCACTTACAGTGTTCTCACCAGGACAAGTAAGGCCTCACTTGCTCTGCTGAGTGGTAGAACAGCCATGTGACAGAAGATTTAAAAGCTGATTGGTCAAAAAGGTTTGTGCTTAAAGAACTGGAGGACCTCCATTTCTATTACAAAACAGAACCATGAATAAACATTCTGAACACTGAGCACTGATTATTTTGCTTTTGATGCATTTAGCGACTGGGATGAATAGAGAATGAATATTGTCGTAATTGTTGAGACACTATTAGCTGCTATCAGAGTGAATAGTCCTAATGTTCCAAGAATACAATTTTGATTAAGTTTTAATGTTTCACCGGTTGGTCACTATAGATCAGCGTACAATACTTTGCATAATTATAATAGCATAATACTGTAACAGATATCACACAAAATGACTTGCTTAAACATTTATCCTCAGTTTGGGACACTTTGACATCTGCTCTATGAATAACTACTATTTATCTGTCCTTGATGTTTTAGCATTTTATTAATATCTTGGCTGGCTGCACATGTAAGGGACACTAACAAAGAGGGAAACTATTCCTTGCTGAGTTGAGTTGAGTTCACTGGGGAAGTAAAGTGAACCATCCTATGCAGGAGTTCTGTGGGACTGAACATTTATGATGGTTAGCTCAACATCACAAAACGCCAGGTTGCTTTCACCCGATCTCTTCTGTTTCTCCCCAACCAAGTCGAGTTTATCTGCATTTCCTTTGGCCTGGAAACAAAAAGATATTATGTAAAACATGGGGTTATAACGACTGTGTTAGGGCATAAAAAACTGCACTGACCTTTTGCTTTAGTATCTTGTAAAGCTTGTAGCAAGTTAAATCCTCCTTTATTACAGTCAGACCTGGTTCCAGCTTTAGTGGTCTACCTCCTACGAATGCAAAAAAATAAAAAGGTGGGAAAAAAAGCTAATGAGACTATTTAAGACCTAATCTTATTAATAATTTCAAATCAGTTCTTACCTGAGAGCAGACTGACACTCAGCCCCACAAATATGGCAACTAAAGTCCCCATAGGGCAGAAATACAGGTAAGAGAGGGAGTACCACTTATCAGCCAGCAAGGGCCTGTTAAAACAACACATGGGGGTTCATTTCTTTGGAAAAGATTCTGACAGAAGTCACCATTATATCAAATCTTAGGTTAAGGAATCCTCTCCACCTGTCCAGGGCTGTGTTCTGCTGGGCAGAGGTGAAGGGGCCTGTATTTGTGGAGAGGGTCCAGTTCAGTAAGGCATCCTCGGCTATCGTGAAGTTGCAGCCATGTGTTTCAAGACCAAGAGGTCTGGTACTCTCAGGAAGAGGCCGATAGATTTGGGCTCCGATGCACACCCACAGTGACATGGTTAGTCCAGCGACCAGCCCTGCCAGTCCACCCTGCAAGACACATATATGTTCTATGTTACAATGTTAATTAAATGTAAATAACAAGTCATCTCATATTCAGAGCATCTTTTGCTCTCGTGGTCTGTAAAGCAAGGCAATATAAGATCTGTATAGTTTATAACTATAACTCTTTTACTGAGCACAGCAGTATTTCCTGTTTTATTTTGACTATATTTTATATTGTGTTGGTGTGTAGTCATTTCCTCAGCGATCAAGTTCTCTGATTCTGATTTTGAAACATTTACAAACCCTTTATAAGAGTGATGGTATCATAATTCATCATTTTTCCATGTTACTTCCTATTTTTTGCATGCATTCCTAAAATGGTATGGATAATAGTGTTGGCCAAATGAGTAAAAAGGACAATACTTTTCCAACTGACCTTAGAATTAGCAGAAGGGAACAGGATGCCTAGGGTGAAGAGGCCAAGTAGAGGTCCACCAATGGTGCCCACAATACTAATAGCCGCCTGTAGGAAGGCATGCACAGATCAAGAAAAAAATAAAGCGACATAATAGCTTTGTTTGTAAAGTGACTAACCTGAAGCAACCCGCCCATCAGTGACGCAAGACCTGCCATCCCAATGCACACAGCCCCATAAAAAATGCCTGTGAATGAAAATGTGTAAGAAAAACTTCACATGCATTACAAGGAATGACAGTTTCTTATAGTTAGTTTGTTCTTACTCAGTCCCTTTGATGCCCAGGAGAGTTGTTGCTCTGACAAGCTGAAGTATGGTCTAATCAGGTCTGTAACAGTCACTGCTGCTAATGCATTCACACTGGAGGACACTGTGCTGTAATCAGTGCAAGCAAATACAGTCAGTATCACTGCAGAGTCTTACTGTTCTTTAACCCAGTGGTTCCCAACCTGGGGTCCGGGCCCCCCCTAGGGGGGCGCTAGAGATCGCTGGGGTTACCAAAGTTATATTTGTAAACATTAAAAATGTAAATGTAATTTGTTATTGTAATTAATAACAGGTGTTGACATGATGTGCATGTGAATATCAACAGACTTCCCCTGTTAACTGTCTGAAGG
>JBBJLR010000133.1:22282526-22301344 GCA_037577145.1 Brachypetersius gabonensis | reverse complement strand
AAAACCTACAACCGCTGTTTATTTTTTGCAAATAAAAGTTTGTAATTAATCACTTTATTCTTTTTGAGCCTCTGTGCATGTAGGAGTTGGAGTTGGGGGTGGGCTGGCTTGTCTTGGACACAGGCAAGGGGGGCTTCATGGAAAAAGGTTGGGAACCACCTCTTTAACCCACATTCAGTCTGGTTGGGTGGACTGAATGTGTGATAGAGGTCTTATAAAGATCTCACCTCAACGTGCCACTGTAAGCCGCAGCCACAAACAAGCCAGGAAGGCCTGGGTAATCCCTCAAGATATCCAGCACTAGGTATGGCATCAGCTTCAAAACAGAAACAAAAACAAATATGAGAATTTGCCAATCTGTGCCTATTCAGTGAACATTTGTGAGGTCAGGCTTACTGGGATGTGCTTTAACGGTAATTTACTTTTGAATTTGATACCAAATAGTACCAAGAAAAATATCATATCTTGATACATTTAAATGTCTTCTTGTGTGTTTGAAGGGGGGAAATTATGTCTGAAAGTTTTACATTAACATTAAACAAGTTCTCCCGAAGGGGAAATGAAGTTGATGTGCAGATGGTGTTTCACTAGACCTTATACATTATCAATAACATTGATTTAAACACTGCTGAATGATCATTTCACTGTGTGTTCTGGCAAAGCATTGAGTTCCTTTTGCTGTCTTACCTGGTCTTGAGCAGACACCTTTTTAGCTGTCCATGGGTCGCAGTTCTTATAAACAGAGTACAAACACAATCCACAAAATACTGAACACAGATTAATGGTCCAGAGAGACACCAAGTTCACATACAGAGACCTAGACAGAGATATAGATGTGGTTAACTCACAGTGCATCTATTTGGTCCTAATGGATGAAAGCTACATACAGAAATACATTGTTTATTTGCAGTGCTCACATTTTGGCATGGAACAGAGACTTGCAGGACACATATCTCTGCACCTGAGCCTGGTTTATACCATAAGCACTGGTCCAGATGAATGTACCTCCGATCAGGATGGTCCAGAAGGTGTGCCTCCTCAGAGGGTTAGGATCAAAGCTGAGGAAAGAAAACGGTAAAACATAAGGACTAAGATTCCATCAGAGGTTGTGGTTTCCCAAGTTATGACTGTCATGATTTAACTCACTCCCATAAGTTGATTCTGCCTCCCTGGGAGGAGTCATCGAGGATGATTGAGACCCCGCCTCGTATCAGAACAGACTGGATGATGACAGCCAAGAAACCAGTCAGCATAACGAGCACCTGTACCACGTCCGTCCACACCACTGCCTTCAGACCACCCTACAGAAATACAGTCGCAGTTTACATTATTTAATGCTGTATTCCCTCTTAAAAGAATAGTTTGGTAGATTTTGCACAGTTATGTTACACTGGTGCAAATCTATAAACAGTGTAATGGAAGTTTAAGGACAAACAAACCTGAAAATGTAAGAAGCAAACTTGCCTCTTCATTTAATCCAGGTTTTATCAAATAAAGTTACATGTTAAATTCATAACTGCTGCTGCATATTGGAACAAAACCTTGTATTTTCAAAATGGTTCATGACTGTAAATTCTAATTAATGCAACCAATTTTGGACCATTTTTATTGATCTATTCCTTATGAAAATGTCCCATATTGTGAAGAGCAGTGCATTTCTAAATTATGTGAAATCAAAATCGATGCAAAGAAATGCATGTGCTAGGTTTGACCCATCAGCATCAATAATTTTAAGTTACATATTGAATCCATTCTATAGATTTGTAACCACAAACAGTAACAGAAAATGAAAGGTAAGCAAGCTAATATTGCTATAAAACTATTGCATCAAATATATATTTTTCCAACTTTGCCCTCGTTTTAATCTTGTCCAGTTCCAGCCAGTAGCACAGACTCCCCCTCACACAGCATCACCAACACACAGGAGGGTGAAGACCCAATACAAAAACACAGAAAAAAAGAAAAACCTCTTCTGGTTGGCACCAGACAGCCAAACAATTCCACAACAGAAGCATAATAAACAGCAAAAGTCCCTCATGTATGACCTTACCAAGGTGCAGTAGAAGGTGCAGACCACTCCAGTTGAGATCACAGCTCCCCAGAGATCTATGCCAGTGACTAAGGAATGAACAGAGACGAGTTCACTAGACCTGAAATGTCCTTTAATCTTTCGAGTGCACTTAGTGCCTCATGTCTACACATGACTGCCATGCTTGGATTCTCTCCAGAGTTTGTGTTCAAGATCACTAAAGATTAAATGGGACTACTCAAAAAGGTAAAAAAAAATAGGGGAAAATATATATAAATTAGTTATACTGGTGTATGTCACCTATTTTAATCATTTATTATTACTGAACAATTTAATTTATACTGATAATTCATTATTCTTAATTATAATTCATGATTATAATTATTTAATCAATTATTCCACCCAGTTGTAATAATTAAGTTGTAATAAGTCCAGAATTTTGTTCAGCAAACTTTACTATTAAATAGCAATTACACAAATAAATGAACTAAATCATTGTACACCCTTAGTGCTTATTGGTTATAATTTGACACTGATTTAAACAGTGTACAGTGGGCGTTTGCTCTTGTGGTCAGGTGAAGGACACTAGAATCTGCAACTTTGAAGGATTAAAAAAGCTCCCAAACAGGGTTGAAACCTTTTATCCCACATTCTCTTTCATTCTGGAATCTTACCTAAGAGATCTCCTGCATGATACAGTCACGGATCCACCACACAGCAAGGATGTGGACCAGCCCGTGGTGGATATTAGATACACGCAATGTAAATGACACTTTAAAAATTATGTTTAGCAAACCCACCTTGGTTTAAAGCCAAAGCTGGGGCGTAGATAACCAGTCCTGTGTACAGTAACTGAGAAAAAATACGCAAATTAATCACACCCTCCCCCCACCCCCAGTTTAACATAAGGTAAAAAAAAAAAATTCAATAAAGACTGTTGCCATTGAGAATGCTTACTGTTTGAATGATAAAGAGCACTGTCCCAAACAGCCGGGTTGCTTTGTTGAACCTCATTTCTAGGTACTGCAGGTAAATGGGATAAATATACATAACTTACAACATTGGACTATACAGCTCCAGCCAGTACTGATGCTTTTATACTGTATAAAAATACTATCTGTAAACATATATTAGCTGTAAACCATTTTCGTCGGCAAAAAGTATGGATTTCTTGAACAGAATTTTAGCTTTTATTTTGCTTACTGTAGGCATTCATTATATTCACGTAATACATTTATTCATGTGGAAATAATGCACACATTTGAATGAAGTGCATCACTGTAATAAGGTGGTTGAATTAAAACCATTATCTGTGGTCTTTAATTTGTTAATGTGAATCTGTAATGTATACTGCAGGGAACCATTGTTTATTTAAAAAACAATAAAAAGTGATGCATTCATTCTTTAAGACTTCCTGGGCTAGGCATATTGACACATGATTATCTCGTTAAAGTAGTATGTACTTAACGGCGACAATTATTTTATTGTGTGTTAACGCAGATTTTTTCAAAAAATCCTTTTATTTTTTCAAAAAATCCTTTTATTTTTTAAAATGTGTTGCTTTTGTGTTTTTGTGCTCCTGTCTTGGCTCGTTTTCACAGGGATCAGGCGTCCCATTTCTTTTGTCTATTACATGCACAAAAGTATTGGGACGCCTCACCATTACACCAATAGATACTATGACACTGTATTCAGATGCATAGACTTTAATATGGAGTTGATTCCCCTTTGCCACTGCTATAATGGACTCTGAGGGTTGCATGTTTTTCTATAACAGACTAGATAAAACATGAATGTCCTGCAGTGGCAAATATAAAATATAAAATATATATATTACATTGATATAATGATAAATGTATGTGTGTATATGGGTTATTCAGTATTATTATCCCAGGACTGCTAGTGGCACATCTGAGGCACCATACTTTACTTACTTTTAGTAATAGCTGTGATGATGAAATGTATTTGATTCCTTCGCTAAAAATGTACACATCAAGTCTTTTATTTATAAGTCAATTCAGTGCATGTAAAGTCTCACCTCATATGTGCTGGTTATTCCCAGCCTGTAGAAGATTGGGAGAAAAAGTTCAGAGCTGACACCCACCATGAGAATGAAGGAAAGGCAGGTGAGGACGAAGCTGGCCCCATAGCAGTACACCTCTACTGGGGTGCCCAGCACTGTGATGGCAGACATGAAGCTGGCCGTGAGGCTCAGAGCAACTGGCACAGCTGTCATGCTCCGGCCCCCCACCAGAAAATCCCTGGAGCTGTTCTGTCCCCCCTGAGCGAAGGCATAATACACTCCAATGGCTGCAGAGATGACCAACATAAGAGTAAACACCACATAGTCCCATGCAGTGAAGAATGCTGCAGGCGCTGGATTCCCCAGGTTCTCCATTGTGCTCTGCTGCTTTCTTACTGCTTAAAGGATCTAAAAAGTTTCTCCTGTCACACAAGCTGGGGTCTGTATTTCAAGTGAGATAATGACTGCTTTACTCAGAAGAAACTGTGGCCAGTGAAAAGATATAAGGACCTTTCTGTTTTACTGTGAGCACGAAATGCCCTGGACAGGTAACACACCTCTTCGCCTGCCTGAGAGCTCCAATTGTTTTCTGGCCAATGTGGTGGACTCACCTTCAGCCCCTCTCAGTGTTTGACATTCCTCACATTTCTCAGCATATCGACTCCTTCTTTGGGTTTCCACTTAATGTGTCAGGCTTGAAAAGAACATACATTTGTAATAAGCCTATTTTTAGTAGAACTAAGTGGAATCATTGGGGGCAGCTGGTGGTCTGGTGGTTTGCCCCTGCGATCATAAGGTTGTGGGTTCGAGTTCCAGGACTGTCAGTGGCACCACTAAGGTACCCTTAAGCAATGTATCGTCCCCACACACCGCTCTCTGCCCACTGTTTCAGGTGGTGAATGGGTGCAGAGAAATGTGAAGAGTGTGACTTTAAGGGGCCACTTTACCTTACTACTACAGACACATTGCTGAGGTTTCCTCTTTTGGTATTGTGTAATTTTTACTAATATTTTTTAGAATTTGTGTATCAAAACAAATCCAAAAGTCCAAAATAAAAATACTAGTTTAAATTCGTATACAATCTTTCTTCAGGTTATGTCAGCCATTTTAAGGTGAAGAAGAAATCCAAACTGAGTTATTATTATTATTATTGTTATTATTATTATTATTATTATTATTATTATTATTGAAACTTTTATTTTGAAAAATACAAACAGTGAAAACAAACCTTTATTTTGAAATACATACTTCAGGTCCCCCGCAGTAGTGCTTCAGGGAAAATGGCGGCCTCCTGAAGCGGCATGTGTGTCAACAATTCCATTTAATCTTTTGTCTTGTATTTATAAAGTACAGTATTTGCTGAATTTCTGTGTGGGCGACACAAAAGAGCAGAAAATGAAGTTAAAAGTCAAGCCTCTATCTCATAAATCGGAAAACACTTACCGGGTGAGTTTTACTCCACAAAAGTGAGAAAGATACAGTAAAGAGCTGCAGAGCGCTTATGAGGCTGAGACATGAAACAGAATAATTTAAACATATTAGTATTATTATAGTTAATATTGATGTTATTATTATTATTATTATTATTATTACTACTAACGTGTCACCAAAGTATAAAGTTTTTTACACCCACTGGAACTTTCTGCTTGCTACTTAGAAGGAAATATTTGTATTTTCATTGGAATACATAGAAATGTACAGTGCAACCAGATAAGATCTGCAGCTCTTTAGATACGTATCCCTGTTAAACATACGTATAAAATATATAACAAATAACCAATAAAGCGAGATATCAGTGGGACAATCAGCAGTGCCAGAATATCAGCTGTACCAGAACAGACCAGTATTCAAGAAGATAATGTGTGCGTTTTGTGTAGATGCTTCAGCCATATCAGTAGACCAGTATTTAAAATAAATAAAACTAAAACTAAGAACCAGCAGCATGGAGATGATTAAATAATACATAACTAGAACATGATGTAGGTATCAAAAGCAGTTCGTCAGTGTTAAGAATAAATAATTAAGACACGGTAAACTGTATTGTACGGTATATACCCTGAATATTCTTTGCAAAGAAAAACATTTACAGTATGTTTACCTTTTGTGTACCTTTGTAAGCCAGCACTGATTTTTATTAAATAGCATTGACCTATTTAAATTATAATGTGGCTCACCATACAACTGTTAGATATTTCACAAGCTATTGAGGGACAGCCAGTGGGATGAAACGGTTAATGGACGCATTTAAATTTAGAGGACAGTCTAGAATTTGACTCCATCGCCACAGTCACAACCAGTTAGGATGTCAGACATGCACTGTTACAGATTCTTTTATTTTTATAAAGTAAATTTTCATTTATGGTTGTACACTCAACAACTTTCGGAGGCTTAATCAAAGTATACATCTGTAGTTTATCAAATAATTGCATAAACGGTAGAAACCTGTGGTGTGCAAAATGTTTGACTTGTAGTGTATATTCTCTTTATAAGTGGTTATCTTTGTTATTTATTGAGTTGCTGATTAAAAGCATGTTTCAATTTTCCTTGTTTATTTTGCAGTTTCTTACGTTTTCCGAGCGACTCGCAAATGTGAACATAGATGTCATTCATCGTATTGATCGGACGGGAAGCTACTCTGAGGTGAGTAAAATAATCAACATTGTCAGTTTAAACTGAATCTTTCAGATTACAGTTTGCTGAATCCAGCCCTGCTTTTTGCACCTAAACACTCGTCCATGCTATAATGATGTTTTATGTGCTGTTTTATTAGGAAGTCGACACCTACTTTTTTCAAGGCTTAACAAAATGGAGGGACCTGAATTTGACAGAGCACTTCAGTAAGTGTCACTCCTCAGTGGTCTTTCATAATTGCTTACACTTACATTTTAATGTTCTTTTGTCTTGTTGCTCATGCACAGTCTGATGTGTTTATTCTATCCACAGCAACGTTTCTGAGGGAGGTGGCTCACAAGTGTCAATCTTTCAACATGTTGGTGTTTCACCAAAACACTGTAGTGGAGAGTTTGAAGACTCATCTGTCAATAAAGAACAGCTTGGCTTACCAGCCTCTTCTGGAGTGAGTAGCTTTTTTTTTTTTCCCTCATCTCCTCTATAATGGGTATGTCTGAATGAGAGGTTAATGATCTTATAGAATTAGGTATCAGTAAGTATTAATATCTGTATCAATTAGTATCAGTAAAATACAAACAATGCCCATCCCTCGTCATAGCTCTCCTTTATTTATTGCATTTTGCCCTGACCGATACAGTTATATTAAAATAATACAACATCTTACTCTTCCTATATAAAATTGCCAGGTCGGGCAGTATTAGGTGATTCCAGCATAATTCACGATCCTTATATATTTTTATACAAATATGTAACTGTGACACATTTATCTTGACTTTTATTTCTGAAGTTTTAATTGTACTGTTTATTCTATTTTGTTTCCTCCTAAAATGACACAAAATAAAATTAAACCACTGCTATTTTATAGAAATTATGACAATGGATCTAGTGATTATTTCTATTTATGGACTGATATGTAATATAAAACTAGAGGACACTACAATAGTGTGGCATTTCACAGTGGTCCCATATAGACAGGATATCACCCAGCACCAGTTTCAGTATGTCACCCTGCACTTATTATTGTCTAAGCAAGTAGAGATTGAATATCTCCACTAATGCAAGAACATTAACCCATTTGCATATGCAGCCTTGTGGTTCAGCTGGCACGAGACCTCCAGACAGACTTTTACCCTCACTTCCCTGACTTCTTCGTCATCGTCACCTCATTGCTGGAGACGCAGGACACACAGGTGCTGGAGTGGTCCTTTACCTGCCTTTCCTACCTGTACAAGTACCTCTGGAGGCTGATGGTCAAAGATATGGAACGGATATACGGGTAAGAAGCAGATGAGAGTAAACCTGAAGACAAAGTGTTAGACACTATAGATGTTTGAATGAAATTATGATTTTTTTTTTTTTTTTGCTTTTATCAAGTCAGTATGTCAGTGTTATGTGAGACTTGTTGTTCTTCTTTCAGGCTTTACAGCAAACTCCTGGCACACAAGAAAGAACACATCCGCAACTTTGCAGCTGAGAGTTTCTCCTTTTTGATGAGAAAAGTAAGAGCTGAACAGCCGTCCCCTTTTGGTTTCTTTCAGTGTTCGTAAATAAACCACTTAGTAAATACGTGTCTGTCTCTTGTTGCTCAGGCTTCAGATGTTGACTCTTTATTCACACTGATGTTCATGGACCTGGAGGAGCACCCTCAGAAGGCCCAGGGAGTGGGGCAGCTCATTTTTGAGATGTGCAAAGGAGTCCGTGGCATGTTTCACTCCTGTGCCAACAAAGTGAGTCTGTGTGTCCTTTTTTTCCTGTAGGTTTTTTTGTGTTTGTTTATGTACCAAATACAGTCATAATTTTTTTTCAGCATGAGTAGGTGGAGCTAAACTGCTGTTGTTGGGCATGTGGAGATACATTATTGCTGATGTCACATAAACTGCTAAATTCAAACAGGCAGTTTATGCAACTCATTTATGTTCTTGGCACATTTTGTAGCCTTAAAATTGTTTGTATACTACAATATCTAAATATTTGGACAGAGCAACATTTAAATTCTTTACTCTCATAACTATATAATTTGTGTTGTTTTGATTCTAGTTAATGATTCATTTATAGTAATTACTGAAAACCAAGATGAATAACTTGGTAATAAGGCTGTAGGTAAAGTATTCTGGAACCTGGCCCTAGTCAAAATTTTACTGGTAAGCATTGGTTAGCATGAAACTGTAGGAAATGTATTTTTTTGTAAACATTTAGATTGTCATTTTTTAATTTTTCACTGGATGTTTGTGCTTCTCTCAGGCTTTGCCAGTGGCTCTCCGGAAGCTTGGTCCAGGAGAGGAGGAGGGTGTCGCTCTTCCCTGGGATGCTGTGAAAGAGGCTCTGGATCAAATGGCTGAGTCTTCAGCTAATTATGTAGAGCAGGAGAACATCTTGGTCCTTTGGGATTCACTGCAGGTAGACATTTTGTCTCCAGTGTAGAAAGAAGGGAACAATAGACACAGTCTCATTTAAATCTCATTTAACATAGACATTTAATTTGCTAACCCCTGTGCTTTGCTGGGTACTGAGAGACATGCTGATAGTTTGTTTCTTGCTGTTTGTGTCCTGTTCCTAGGGCTGTGTGAAAGACCTGCAGGCAAAACTGGTGGCGGGTGCCCCTAACCAAGTCAGCGATCACATGGAGAGGATCTTGTATGTTTTCCACACACTGGTGGAGCATCGTAAGGGAGCCAAGATCACCAAACCACAGTCTGTCTGTGAGGTATGCGTGCACACAAATTTGAGTCTTAATAATCCCTGCATGGCTTCCCTTGTAAAACCATGTCTCTTATTTGGTTTTACAGATGCTTATCCAACTGGTCCAGACTCCAGGCATGTCCTACCCTTGCTGCCAGCTTTTGTTACAGGTGGTCTCTTCCTTTCTGCTGGGGGAGAATGTGTCTCTACTGGCCAGCCTGACTCAAGAACTGGTGAAAAAGGTGTGTGTGAAGACAAATATTTAACTGTGCATTTGTACACATGTGAGGATGCTGATAACTTTTTTCCTGCTCGTCTTAGGTCTTCAGCAGTGGGATGGATCGGGACATCATTCTGGAATTTGCCAAGGAGATGTTTGACATGAAGCAGTTCGAGCAGGTCAGCATATGAGAAAATTCAGTTTTCTTTGGTGTCATAAAGAAATGGACCTCTGCTGTATACATTTTGTCACCAAAATGACCTGCGTCAGCGTTTGTTGACCGTTTGTTTTTTTACTTCATCATTTATGATGTTGACAAGAGAAAACTGTGAATTCATTTGAACAGGAAGAGTTTATGTTTCAGAAATTCTACACATTAAAAATGGCAGTTTAAAAAAAAATCATTAGATTGAATATAATCTGATCACAGACGAACCCTTTGTTGGAGTATGTAAACAAATGCATCTCACAGTGGAAAATCACAATGCAGCAATGCAGATTCAATTTAATTTATTGAGTGATTTTTACAACCAGGTTGTGACGAAGCAGCTTTAAAAAGTCCACCACAGAAATGATTAAAAACACACAGCATTCATGAGAGAAGCACAGTATGGCTAGACTGCACTCCTGAACTGTTTCATTATCATGGTTCACATAGTATTGCTTTATAGCACATATTACATCATTATCTCACATTCAACACTTAGTGCAGTAGTTCAGTTTCTATCAGTAAATGCTGCAGAAGTATTAACACATGTGGCCTTAAATCACCTTCTCCTCTAATCAGGAATAACTGAGAGCTGGTCTGGGTTAATGTTCTTTCTGATGAAGATTTCGGCTGCTGGTTCTTTTCCTGTTATGGATTTTTATGACTGGTTATTTCAGGGCATCGGTTCGTTCACATCAAAGCCAGATATGAGTGGCTTACAATTAACTGTGAACCATATGGAAAGAAATAGCAGGTCTGAGCAAAAAAAACTGAAACTCTCAGATTGAGGTTCCAGTTTGGTGAAAAAGGAATTATAAGGTTTTCTTATGACAGCTCTTTGTGTTTGTGCTTTGCAATGATTTGTCTACATTGCATGTTCTCTGCAGCTCTTTCTGCCCAGCATGCTGCAGTTTGTGGAGCAGCTCTTCTGCAGTGAGGTCTCTGTGAGCAGACTGCGCTCTCTGGAGCTGCTGGTCAGGCTGATCCTGGTTAAAGCCCAGCCACCTACTGATGGCTCTATGGCCTTTGAGAAGTACCCACTGCTCTTCAGCGGACAGCCTGTAAGGTGAGGGCACAGCTTTCAGCTTCTAGAAGAGTGTCATTGTTTTAATTCAAGTGATCATTCAGTTCACTGCAGTTTCCTCCAGGATCAAAAAAGCATCTACAAAGTTTCAGACCTTATTCAAACCTTATTTCACATCTTTGAAATGATAAAACACTACTGCATGCATTAATTTGAAGAGGACTAATCATTATTTATTTGTTGTTTGTTCAGGTCGAGTGGTGCAGAGAAGGCCCAGGCAGAATCTGTTCCTCAGCTCATCCTCTCTCTCATAGACATCCCTGAGGAGCAGCCCCTGCTGGATCTCTCACAGTCCTGGGCAGCCCTCGTGCTGCTTCCCCATCTCAGGCAAGCAGAGTCTTTCCATCAGGCGTGTCCAGATTTGGTCTTAGATACCAAATATGGGTTGTTGACAAAATCTAGCATCAAGGTCCATGAGGCCTTTGCTTGTGACAAAATGAGTAAACAGGAAATTACTAGTTTTTTGGGAACAGGACAGTTTAGTCCAGCTGAAAGACTGTTTATGTAAAGTTCTGTCTAAAGAGAGCAGCGTGTTACAAGCAAACTTGTAAAAAACTTATTTATAAACATTTATAAGTTTACTTTTATGCATTTGGCTGTTGTGCTTATTCAGAGGGAGTCTTATTGGCATGGTGGAACTTATTTAACATTTTTTCAAAGTGTTTTGACATTTATTCATGCCTGAAAACATTTATTCATGCCTGATCTTGTAATGTTGCAATGCTGTAATTTAACCCCCACTATTCTGTCAGTTTGATGAGACCCTTTGGGTCATTGTGGGTCAGTTTGAGACTGATTTTTCAGCTCATAATCTGATATTTTTCACGCTGGGGTAGTTTTGCTCGTAAATTTAACATTCATTTTTAGGCCTGATTAAAACACTTACTTTGGTCATGAGTTTAGTCTGGTGAGCATTTTTAGGGTGCAGAAAAATAATAGAAGTCTTATTGATCCCTACAGTCCTTGTAGTGAACTGAAATCTGTCAGAAAGAATGCACTGAGGCCTACATCATTATAGAGCATTAAAGATCACTTTAGGTTTGAAATAAACAACAAATACTTTATTTTCCATAGTCAACACTGTGTAGGACTTTGTCACAAAAACACTTGTGCATGATGTCCTTGACATAATAGTGATAAAATGAATGTTTTCCCGCAGGCCTCTGAAAGCAGTGAATGTGATTCCTCCTGTCACTGCTCTGCTGAACAGGCTGTTGCACGAGGTGCTTAGTGAAACACTTGGCAGAGGTCAGTACTGTGGTTGTTGTGTGCTTATAAACTGTTTTGCCAAGTTTTAGTTTTATGAATTCTAACAGAGGCCTCATCATGCCCATATTGTTATTTCCCTCAGGGGGGCTGTTTGTGGCCAGGCAAGCTCTAACAACCCTACTGAGCTTCAAGGAAACTGCCCTGGTTCTGTCGCTGCTCCCAGATGAGCTTGTGAGGCGCATCATAGAGTACGTGCTAATACCCACTGTTCACATGCTCCAGCTGCTGGATGTTATGTTAATGCAACCTAGATCATCAGAGACTCCTCTCACTCTTGTAAATATGTATTATGGCCGAAACGGAGAGGCTCAGGAGGAACTTCTGCCCTCAGGTCATAAGACTCTTAACCAGGACAAGACACCATAACTTTAACTTTAACATAAACTGAACTCTCTTCCTCACTGTATCTAACTTGCCGTCTGATAAGTCTATGTACATCAACAGGAACTAGCATGCTGCACATTACAATACATACTCTATGCTGTTACATTTGCACACTTCACATCTTGGTTACACTTGTAAATGTTTGTTTATATGTGTAATATTTATTATATTTTCCTAATTTATTGTAATTGTGTAACACTCTATAACTGTGCATGTGACAAAGAATCTTGAAGAATGTGATTTATTTGCATAGGAAATTCCCTATTGATCTCTCTGCTCTTCTGCTGGCTGACCTGTATTATACTCGACTGTCACTCAATGGCTGCTCCGCCCAGCTATGCCACTGTTCGCTACTAGAACTGTATCAAATTCTGCATTCCAATTTTTCTTCCAACATCTCCAAGGTAAAGTCATTGTTTATTGAACCCAACCCCGTAGAAATCTCCTTGCTGTGCTATTTCCCTGAGTATCTATTGTAAATTAATCGGAATCAACTTGCTTTCCCTTAGATTCGTCTCCTGAGCTTGAGAATTATGTCACACTTTGAAGCAGAACTGCCCAAACCAGCAGAGGTATCTTTTATTTGGTGACCATTTGCTCATATGAACTGAGATTAAGAGCTTTGGTCATTTCATGTTCTCTTTTCCACAGGGGGAGGACAGCTCCAGCACGCAGACTGTGTTTGCCATCTGCCTGCAGGCTGAACAGGTTCCAGCCACAGTGCAGGACTACAGAGAGAAGCTCCTGCACCTGCGCAAACTGCGGCATGACCTGGTGCAACCCTGCCTTCCCCAGGGCCCTTTCCAGCAGGTACAGAACATTGGTGATCCCACTTTATTTGTACACTCCTCTATATATGATCTACAGATGCTCAAACTGATTCTCTGTGGCATTTAAAGTAAGTTTAGAAATTGGGTTGATGTCAGACTGGGCTACGCTGCTCTTTAATGCCCTGACCTGTAGTGTTACCAACCTGACTGCTCCAATGAAACAGCATACTTTTGGGATACTGATGATTTTCTTTGATTCCTAGGTCCCTCTGCGGTATCTCATCGCAATGCTGTTTGTGAATTTCAGACCTTTATGGGATGCTGTCATTGATCTGCTTGTGTGAGTGTAAACCAATGGGATTTCACTGTTCATCAAATGATTTTTTAGCTTGATTGTAATGAGCTTTTGTTTGTTCAGGACTCATGCCCGAGATATGGACAACAAGGAGTTCTGGAAGGTCTACTTTGAACATTTAGAGATGGTTGCTGGTTTGGCTGGTGAGTTCTTGTTTATAAAAGGAGCAAATTAATCAAATAGTGCGCTATTCACTAATGGATGGATATATAGTATGAAGTTACCAAAAATTGATCTCAGACCTTTCTGTTTCTCAGAGAATGAGCTTTTGCAGGACGAGGAGGATGAAGATGATGGCTGTGATAAGAACATGGGCTCAGGACAGATGTGGGGCCGAGGCACAAAGGTTATAGAGAGTGGAGACGTAGGGGTTCTGTTTCTGGATCAGTTGGAGCAGCTGGACAGCCTTAACGATCGCACAGACTTCACTAATTTCCGCAACCTGCTGTGGAGAGCCATGGTCCAGTTCCCTGACAGAGTAGAACCTCGCAGTCGAGAGCTCAGCCCCCTGCTGTTGCGTTTCATCAGGTGTGTGTGTGTAGTTTTAACATGTGCACAGACAGGGGTCTGCACAAAGGCCCAAATCAAGCAGTTGGCATAATACTGGTTTATGTGAATCACATGTGCACTTTCACAGAGAAATTTGAACAGAAAGTCAACCTCCTCTGAACTGTTGATAAAGCAATTTACCTGCACAGGGCTTTGTGCCATTACTGAGATATTTACTGTAAGTGCTCCTGTATGAACAGAAGTAAGTACATCACAGAGAAATTGAGAAATTGCTAGGAAATGTTAGGTTGCAGCTGTCAAAGCAGAGCATTCTATGAGGCTTTTTTGGTCTGTGGTTAACCGAGTGAATCATCATAGGATGTGTATTTTATATGTAATTTAGCGTATACAGTGTAGGACTCGAGAAGCGGCAAAATCTGTGCAGCAGTGTGGCGTCTTGGTCTGCAAAGTTGTGTTTTTTGTGGAACCTTTTTTTTGGACATGATTGGAAGATGAAGAAGCTGTTTGCCAGTCCTGAAGGAGCTGTTCATTCTAAGGGATGGCACATGCTTTTCAGTCGCACAAATGTAAGGATGCATATACTGATATGTGTGAATGTCAGAAAGCCTGCACATAAGCGGTAAAAGCCTACTGGAAAAGTCCTGGGATTTTAGACATCGTAGGAAACATACATATTGGGACAAGACATTCCTCTGCTTATAACATCTATAATACAGTATTGAACTGTATGGTTTTGACACGTTTAAGCTTTTTTCATGACGTTTTAAGCGTTTTTCCTGCCTGTGTGTGCATAGGCTTGTAAGTCTGTGTGTATAGGCTTTCATTCCTTGTGAGGACTTTGTGTTAGTTTTAAGTGGTGTCAGTATAAACCAGTATGAACCAGTGAATATGACCAGCCATCAAAATTACTCGTGATTGGTTGACAGGAACGAATTCTACCCTGCCGACCTTCTGGTGGCTCCCACTCAGAACCTGATGAAGAATAATGGCTCTTCACTACAACAAGACATGTCCAAGACTGAGAAGGAGGATGTGAACATGAAAGAGGGAGATGAAGAGGAGGAAGAAGACGAGTCCAGACCACCAGAGAGAAAAACACCAAGGAGAGCTGCGGCCAAGTAAGATCTGTTATTGTGTTTTAATAGACGAGAATGCATTATTCATACTATATTTAATATATCTTATGCTCAACTTGGAAATTCCTGTATAAACATTGGTTACTAGGGTAATTTCCGCTTTTTTTAGTGCTACACAGTGTTTTATTTCTAGCCTGACTGGTCATGTCAGTGTGTCAGAGAAAATTACAGGCTGAATTACCTCTAATAACTTTTTGATTTGGTCATTTTAGTCCTGTTCTTTTTATTTTTAACACAGCTGTGGTTTCCTGGCAGATTTTGTAAAAAAAAAAGAGTTGGAAGCTGCTACTTGTCGAATGCATGTATTCATAATAAACCCATTTTTTATTCAGGATATTTAGACATGCACTTAAACATTTTTTGATATATTTCAGGCAGCTTATTGCACATATAAAGGTCTTTTCCAAATTCACCAACCCCAAAGCTTTGTACCTGGAGCCTGACTTACATAAGCTTTACATGCAGGTATGTTTAGTCAGTTTCCCACATCCTAGCACATTTCATACTGAGACCCAGCAAACACCTGACACCACCATTTCTCTTCTTCAGCTCCTGTGCCACAAAGACCAGCAAATACAGAAAGTAGCTCTGGACTGTATGATGACTTACAAAGACCCACATATCCTCCCTTACAAGTGAGTTCACTGCTTCAGTTGTCTGCTTTCCCTTGATGCTCCACTGCCATTGCTCCCTTTCCTCTGGCTCTGCAATAACACCATGATAAGGTATCATACTGAAGTGAGGTGTATGAAGAAAGCCCTTTATATCCAGAGCGGATGCTGATGATATCTACCAGTATGGCTCATGTTTCTGTACAGTCTGAGAAAGGTGGAATGTGCACTCTGTTCCAAGATACTGAAAGCTGAAAAAAGCCTTACTGTGACCCACCATTACTCCATTATAGGATTTTTTTTCAAATCTCTTCAGTCATTAGTTGTAGAGAGTAATGATGAACAGGCACCCGTCCATGACCCACTTTCCAGGCTTTTCGCAGGGATATGATTTCAGAAAAGGCGTTTTGTGTGCCCATTTGTTTAATGTTTGTATATAGCTTGTTTTTTTGCCTTGATTTACGTAATGTGATTGATTAAATAGTAATTGCATTGTTAGGTCATTCATTGCCTTTACAATTCCCATTTTCTATTTGATGACAAAGGAGAAAAATAGGGTAAAATAAAAGCGGGCTTTTTCTTTCTGCAGAACAGATTGGTTAACTTGACCAAAATTTAATAATAATTATGTATTTCCTCATCTAATAATAATTGTGAATATGGTATGGATTAATAGTCTGTCTGCCATTTCAACAGCATTTTCCACTTGTTTCTAAGAGTTGTATGTCACAAATATCGAAAACGCTTCTAACATGCTTTTATTGTGAAGAGTAATGGAGTGTGGCATTCATGACCGCTTCATTAGTAAGAATGGTGTCTTTAATGAGTTAAATGTCTTGTTTATTTCCTTTAGAGAGAATCTGGAGAGGCTGCTGGACGACAAGCATTTTAAAGATGAGATTGTACAATTCAACATCTCTGAGGAGAGTGCAGTGGTGCAAGCCTCACACCGACCTGAACTCATTCCTATGCTCATGAGGTGTGTGGAGTTTATTGATTTTTGGTTAATAAATCAAAACTAAACAGAACAACTCGGCTCAAAGAGTCGACACATTCAGCAGGCAAGAAAAAAAAAGCTCTATACTACATAAACCGTCTTGCAAGAATAGTATACCTAAGCTGTCACAAGAACTGGCATGTAAAATAAGGTATGGCAAGGTATGATACAAGGTAGGATATTTGAGGTGTGTATATGTACAGTGTGTTCTTAACAGAAACTACGGTCTGGTCTGTGCAGGATCTTGTATGGCCGGATGCGCACTAAGGCTGGTAATAAGTTTCAGGGGAAGGCTGCGGCTGCCTCGCGATCTTCCATCATACTTCGCTTCCTGGCAGACTGCCAGCCTGAGGAGCTTGCCATGTTCATAGACCTGCTGCTGGAACCCGTCTGTCACCACAGCCAAGGTACTTGTATGCAAATGCATATCACTGTTTCTTGGGGATCTAGAGATTTAGTTTGGTGGCTGGTAAATGATTTCAGGGAGGGATTGGCGATATTGGTTTGTCAGATGGTGGGTGGCATGCAATTTCGTGTCATCAAACATGTTTGTTTTCATTTGTTTCCCGGTTATTACCTGCAGGAACGTGCCTGGCCGCAGTGGAGAGGGCTGTAGCTGAGACGGACTACTCTGCTGTTCTTCCTCTGGGTCGGCAGCATGGCCTGCTGAATGTCATAGATGTGGTGCTCAACAAACTAGGCCACCTGATCCACTGCTACCTGCCCAAGCTGCTGCAGATTGTGCTGTGTGTGACGGCCTCTGTGGCCTGCCTGCTGGAGCGCAGAGAGCAGGTGAGCTGCAGCTGTCTGGAGGGGGTGGGACTACTCCCCTGAATCAGGCTGAGAATATCCTTTGTAGTAAAGTACTTCCTGCTTTAAAGTCTGAGATATATATTTCCATTTCCCTGATTATTGTGTTTGGAAAAGGTGGACTTTTGTTTAATAGTGCAACTTCATTCTCTGTTTCCCTGTAATTTCACCTTTCCTTGTTACAAAGTTGTGTGCTGTAGACCTTACAGCAGGGATCACAAACGCTTTTGAAACTGAGAGCTACTTGACGGGTACTGAACCATACGAAGGGCTACGAGTTTGATACACTAGAACAGAGTTTACCTAATCTTATCTAACCTTCATGTATAATAAAGTATGCAATTCTTTTCTTTAGATATTTTAAAATCTATATAAATGCAAATGTGATTGAAGTAGAATAGCAACAGGATAAAATTAAACGTTAGTCACTGCTCACTGGTATTTTTTCACAGGTCTGCGGGCTACTCGCCATGTTGGTGACTCCTGCCTGACAGCCATCTTGTCCAAATATATTTGTCTTCTTGGTAGTTGAAAAATGTCTAGAATGTCTACAAAGATGGGCAGATTGGACCATTTTAAAATCCTGAAAGGTTTCATAACGTTTCAGAGCATTATTTATAACTCACACAATAGGTCTCAGCTAATAGATTGAAAACTACATATTTGGACATTTGCCAGAAGCCAACAGGCTGCTCCATCATCTCAATGATTTGTGGACAAATAGCACACATAGAAATCCCTTTGCCTTATTTTCTTTCTAGCAGCTCTTTTATTGGATATCGTTTGAATCACATACTCCGTTACATGGCTGACCATTTTACACTCCAAGATGCATGTATGTTTTCCACCTTAAAACAAACGTTTGAAACTTTTGAAAGGCCTCCAGTCACTCTGCAGCTCAGTAAGAAGCTTGATGTCCTGCATCATCAGTTGCTTTAGATTTCCAGTTAATCACAGAAAAATGTGGTTAAAATCAGGCTATACATTATGCAGCGTATTTCTTGCTCATTATTCATGGGTTTTTTTGTACTTGTGTGTGTGTGTGTGTGTGTGTGTGTGTGTGTGTGTGTGTGTGTGTGTGTGTGTGTGTGTGTGTGTGTGT
>JBBJLR010000133.1:22257189-22269983 GCA_037577145.1 Brachypetersius gabonensis | reverse complement strand
GTGTGTGTGTGTGTGTGTGTGTGTGTGTGTGTGTGTGTGTGTGTGTGTGTGTGTGTGTGTGTGTGTGTGTGTAGATGGCAATGCGGAGACTGGGGGCTCAGGTGTGTGGGCAGTTTGTAGAAGTGGAAGGAGACACATTTAATCACAGGCTGGATTCTCTGCTGCCTCTTATAGAGAAAGAAATTCACACTAACAACTTTGAAGATGTGAGTAGCCAGAACAAAAACTCAGCGTATAAATCAGTGGTATATGGTATGAATTCGATAAAGTAAAAGTTTGACACAAGAAATTCAAGATGTTTTCAGGAAAGTAATGTTTCTCTGTAATACATATGTGCTGGCTTTTTGGATACAAGGGTCAAAAATATAACTTGGGAAGGAAAGATGTTAATGTAAAACCGTTAGTCATCTTGGACTATATGTATTGATCTATTCACAAAGAGCAGCTGGCAAATAAAAAAAATGAATCTTGTCACCATGTTTGTATCTTTTTTATTTTCATAATTTGAAAATGCCACCTGCCACCAGAAATTGTCCAAAATGTCTTGAAATAAAGACAAACAAAGTTTTGGTTCAACAGCAGTGATATATGAACAGGGTTGTGATGAATTCCTAAGGGTTAATGAATTAATTGCTGCAATATTATTACATCAGATTGAGGAAGAAGAGGATGAAAAGGCTGCGGACCGGCTGCTGTTCTGCTATCTCACGCTCGTCACCAAACTTATCAAAAGCTGTGGCTTCTTAGAGCTCCACAAACCTGCTGACACACTGTCTAGCATCTGGGGTACGTACACATAAAGACACACCTACATTTTTATAATTTTTTTTTCTGTCTATTGTCACTGATCCCATGATTTTCAACTCTCAGGTCACATTGAGGCTCACCTGCGTTATCCCCACTCATGGGTGTGGTTAACTGCCTCTCAGGTCTTTGGTCTGCTGTTTGCCGCCCAGAAACCTGAGGAGCTGCTTTCTCTGTGGCGCTCGGAGGGAAACGCCCGCAAAACTGACCAGCCTGTGTCCTCCTCATTCCTCTCAGCCAACCTGGACAAGAAGGTAAAGATCTACAAACCTTAGGCTTATTATAGTGGCACAAATACTTTCAACCTGTTACAGACATAGATCTCATTTATTCAGCGCTGTATGAACATAACAGTCTGGCCACTTGCCACACAATGATAAACTTCACTTGACTCTACTTCAATATGCACTTCTATGTATGGTGCATATCCACTGTGTCAGTGTTAAGAGTCGCACTGAGCAATGTTCTGAGCGTATTAGATGCTGTTATACCTTCTGAATTATTTTTACTCTTTCCACCCATCTCAGATGAGGGAGCTGGTCTTGTCGTTCTGTCAGCAGCTGCAGTCAAAGTTCCTAGACGTAGCTGCTGGCGAGCAGGTAGGAGATTGTGACGCAACCCATCAAGCACAAATAAGTAACACATGAAGCACAAATATAAGACTATGATATAGAATGTAATGGGCTGTTTCATTGTGATCTTGTCAACAGGTAATAAAGAACCTCCTCTTCGTCTCCAAAGTGATCTACCTCATCTCACCCGAGTCTGACTCGGTAGAGAATGGCAAAAAAAAAGTAGAGGATGGAGAAACAGGGGATGAAAAAGAAGAGGGGGAGGAGGAGGAGGAGGCGGAGACGGAGGAGCAGCAGCAGGAGCAGGATGACAATCGGCCGCCCTCTTTGCTGTGGGTGATGAAGAAGCTGTCACTTCTGGCCAAAAGAGAAGCTGCTGTCACACCCAAAGTGCCACTGAAGGTGTGTTAAGTTTAGAACATACATCGTCTCCACAAGTTATAATCAGTGTTCTCAGGCCTGGCATTAGAGAGCTCAACATGTTTGATCATCAGCGAGTGCTGCATCCCAAATTTTAAAATGCTTATTTTAAAGGAGCCTAATTATACATATAGACTTCAGTGTTTTCTACTAACAATCTATTTTTCCTAACAGGCTATTTAAAGGTGTGGTTTTGAAAATGATCTGAGATTACTTCTAGCAGTTACATTTCTGAATGATAACATCCTGGTGTTATGGAACAAGGCCCTAAAGTTAGTAGCTCTGAGTTGCCGGTGTCTATGAAATTTGCTGTTTTCTTTCATTTTTTGCAGAGAACATGTGTGTTCAAGTTCTTGGGGGCCATGGCTGTTGACTTGGGCAAAGAGAGCATTGGCCCTTACCTGACAACCATCATTGCTCCACTGTACAGAGAACTGGACAGCACATATGCTGACCAAGGTAGCTACATCTTTATACAGTCATTTAGAAACTATTACACCTCCCACTCACTGGCTGATGGTGAAATAAAATTCATATGGACTTTAAATAGTTTCCTAAGTGCTCTAATCTAATCTGTCTTGATTATGTCAGACCCTACATTAAAGAACCTGGCACAGGAGCTCATAGAACTGCTGAAGAAGCTGGTGGGCCTGGAGAAGTTTTCGCTTGCCTTTGCTGCTGTGCAGAAAGAGGCCACACAGAGACGAGCCGCACGCAAGAAACACAAGGCCCTGCAGGCAAGTTTTTCATAAAGGAAATACTTTGATCAATCTGAATGCTATTTATGCAGCAGCAAAACTTGTCTTGTCTGTGCTATTATGGTGGCTATTTGAATTTTCCCTTTCTGTTTTTTAGGCTGTTGCCAATCCTGATGTTGCTGCCAGAAAAAAGCTCAAGAAGCACCAGAAGAAAACTGAGGTTAAGAAGAGAAGAGCTGAATTTCTGCAGCCAGGACACAAAGCAAAGAAACACAAAACCTCCCTGAGGGACTTGGCCGTGGTGCAATAATAACTCGTGCATTGCCCGGCAGCCTTTTATGCCTGTATTTAGATAATTAAACAGCTGTCAAGCTGGTTTGATGACTAGTTTTGGCAACCTTGCTTGTGCATTTCAAGATTCCAATGTTGTGGTCAGCATGAGATTATGTAACATCTCTGTAGTGGTTACATGGAATTGTGCAGTTTAATGTACATTGTTTTCTTAAGAAATAAATGCATATGCATGCATAACCTAAGATCAGCCATGGTGTGGTGCAAAACATATAAACATGGCTCATACAAGAAGTTTATTGACCATAGATTTCAGTGTTAACACCACCCAGTCTTAATTCTCCACTGTACATGCTTGTATATAAATATGCAATGACAAATCCATCGCCTACAAATGACGATTAGTTTTAAATAACAAACAACTAAAATACCAAAGTTAGATACCAAAGCTGCAAGACTGATTAAGTATTCAAAGGGGCAGAAGTGACTAAGGCAGGAGTGAAATGTCCTAGCCACAGTCTGGCCTGCAAAGGGGTAAAATACAAGAAGCAAAAAACGCCCCCCAAATCTCACAAGACACAGATGTAGTGGATGTCTCTCAGGAGAAACAAAAAGCCAGAAGTCTAACAAAAGCCAGTTTGGACAATCATCAAAACGTAGACATTATTTTCTGGGTACCGTTTGCCGTTCAGTTTTTTGGGGGAGGAGGGGGGCATACTGCCACTCAAGTGTTCCGTTACACCAGTAACTCCTTCTAATTGAGGGGCAAGGAAATGACTATAGCCTTCATATAATGGGGAGGAATGCAGTCACTGGTCCAAAGGGCACTCAGCAAGTCTTTCAACAGTGGCTCAGAAGACAGGAGTATTTACAGGGAGTGGTGTGTGCAGTTACTGCCTGCTCTTCAGGGACTCCACCAGCCTGTAAAAATAACAGTGTAAGCAAAGGCTCTAGCACTTAGCAAACTTTTTAAAAAGGGCATTTAAAAAAAAAAAAGAAAAAAAGACCTCAATTCATAATGCACATCCTTTTCTTATGCTTACCATTCCATGGCCTCATCCAAGCCTGTTCCTTTGGTAGCAGAGGTTTTGAAAATCTGCCACTTCCTGTCTTTGAGTGCAGGTAAGCCTAGGGAGTTAGCCACCTCTGTGGGTGTCATTGCTTGCTCCATATCCTGCTTGTTGGCAAACACCACTAGGATGGCCTTCTTTAACTCTTCCTCCTGTAGAGACATTATCAATTTCAAAGCTGCCCAAAAACACAAAATATGCCTGCTATTATAATGTCACCAGCTATGTGACCTACCTCCAACATAGCCACCAGCTCAGACTTTGAGATACCCATCCTGTCGCGGTCACTGCTGTCCACAACATAGATCACAGCATCTGTGTTTGAGTAGTAGCAGCGCCAGTATGGCCTAGGGAGGAGAAATTTCATATTTAGCTTGACAGAACAAAAACAACCACATACAAAATTTATAGATTTTTTTAAAATCTTCTAAGACCTTACCTGATACTTGTCTGCCCACCAAGATCCCATACTTGAAATTTCAGGTTCTTGTAAGTGACTGTTTCGACGTTGAAACCAATAGCTGTGTTGGGAAAAAAATCGAAGTATAATAATGTAGATAAAGCAGGTTCATTGTTCAAATAGTTGATTATTAACATGCGGCACAAAAGCCTTACTGGGGATGGTAGTGACAACTTCTCCCACTTGCAGTCTGTAGAGGATGGTAGTTTTTCCGGCTCCGTCCAAACCCAAGATAAGAATCCTCATCTCTCTTGTGCCAAAAAGGCCAGAAAACAAGCTGGAGAAAAAGCCCCCTGATTAAAAAAGAAAAAAAAAAGACATCAGCTTCATCATTAACCTACCCAGCCACATTAACACTATCTTCCTACAGAAGTGGGTCGTTTTATTTGCTCAATCACATGTACTCATGCAAGATCTTGTTATAAAGTTAAATAGCACATAAAATACAGAATAGAAATGTAAAAACTTCAGGGCCGATGCTAACAGACACTGGAGGTCCACTATGGTCTTATAGAAAGCGGTTCTCAAAGTCTGGTTCTATAACTCCATTTTTATGTCATTACTGCACTAAAGTTAGAATTATTTCACTTGAACAGGTGTTTAGTACCTAAACCAGTCTCTGTTCAAGTGCAAGCTGTGTTATAATAATAACTAGAGCGCACAAACGTACACAATGACACTGTCTTTCTCACCTGTCTGGTTTTCACCCAGACAGGCAGGTTTTTTTACCCTGCATCCAGGAACACTTACAATGATTCTGCAAAACATGACATTTATTCACAATCAAAGGATCTGGCTAGGGATGTCTCATGAATCAGTCAGTATAATAAAATCTGCCAAAGAATATCAATCAACTAAATGATTACATAAATGCCAACAGAATGGGGCAGCCACAGCCTAAGGTTAACATGCCTATTGCCAAGAATCGGACCAACACCGAGCTGTGAAGAAGCAGAACTGCCCGTTGCATTAGCGAGGAGTGTGATCCAGAACTGAATCATCCAACACCAATGAACCAACAACAGACAGTAATGGTAGCACCAAGACATAAATCACAAAGTCTACAGGAACTGTAGGGACTCTGCCATGTGTATGAAGGGAGTGTGTCCTCTTTTGAACATGTGGCAACTCTTCAGACCGATTCCTCCAGCTAGACTGTTTCACACTAAATGAAACTCACTAGCTCCATTTGTCCAAATAGTTCATTTAAATGGCAAAGTGTTCCGATTAGTTACTGATTATATTCTAATTAGCCAGTGATGCCGATTCCCTAAACACGCCAGACACATTTAATTAACTTCCTATATTATACACCCAGGCTTTTCGAATGAGTAAGTCATTAGAATGAGAGCTAATATAAGCTAAGCTAGCCTAAAAAAAACTAACCAACAACCTCCCAATATTAAATGTTTTATGAAACGTTACTGCTTTAAACGTAATTTATGGGTGATCTGACCAAGTCTGTATGGTGGTCTGTATTATTACTGACCCGAAGTAACCTAGATAAGGGGTAGGGACTAAGCTACAGCTAGCGTTAGCCTACAACCTAGCAATAACAACACAGTGGTAGCTTAGTTAGCCTTCCTGATGGTGTAACAACGTTTAAATCATTCCAGTCTTGGAGTAGAATATCGCAAACTGAACAAACCCCTCTATATTTCGCGGTGTTATTAAAAGTAATCTATAAAACTCACCCATTCTGCTGTGAGTCTCGGTCCCGTCCTAAGGTTCCGACTGCGAAGTTTTAACTGACGTGTCAAACCACGGAGAGTTTCGCAGCGCTGCCACCGATCTGCGCAAAATCACTAACAGACTGCGCAGTTTTCAACTTTTATATAAGAAACATTAACGATGACACCAAAGAAAAAAATCACAGTCGATCTTCCTTTTTTATTAAAACAGATCATCTGTTTATTATGTTAATTTTGTTTATTATTAGTATTATGACTGCTACTACTACTATTACGACTAATACTAATAACAAAACACTAATAACAACAACAGCAATAATAATAATAACATATGACCGTAATATAACAAAAATTTAAAAAAGGAACAGCAACAACAAAAATAATAATCATAATATTTTAAAATTGAGTCTTATATTAAAACAAATGACTTAAGTCATGTGTTTTGGTCTTCTTTATGAACATGCTATTTTGTTATTACACGCCTTTTTTTTTTATTGATATCTGCTTTATGCTTTGATATGTTTTATACGGTTAAAATATAAAGAGACCACTGCAAAATTGTTCAGTATCACAGGTTTTATTTTTTGAAGGCGCTCGTATATTTATATATTTATATATAAAAGATAAAACCTGTGATACTGAACATTTTTGCATGGCTCTCTTTTTTTATTTTAACCGTTTTGTGATGATATATATAGTGACTTAAGCGTCATTTTACTCAAATAAACCTTGTACAGGCGTTTACTGTGTACTCTGCTAACTTTTTAGCGACCCATGTTCTGTTTTACGCGGGAGGGGGTGTTGCGTCCGCATGAGCTCTTTGACATGAGCCCCTCAACACCTCCCCCCACCTACAAAGCCCCCTTGGTGGCCAAATCACAAGTGATAATATTTTCTATTTATCCATCATTTAAGTGGCGAATTTTGCGCGTATTTTACTACGTCATAAGGTCCGTCTATGACGCAGCGAGGAACGTGACGTGCAGGGACAGATATCATCATTCTGCACACTGCTGAGGACCGAGCGGACGCTTTAAAACTACTGCTATACTGCTTTATTTTTGCAATTCAGCAATATTGTTTCAAACCTACAGTTTGCTGCACAATTGCTTTGATTTTCAGAGGCTTGTTTTCTTCTGAATACAGAACTTCAACAAGAAAAACTAAAGGAACAGGTAAATCTTTTGGAGTTATTTATATAGTCAATAATTATTGATCTCTAAAGATATCAGTTCTCATTTGAGGTTTGTACTACATTCATATTGTTCATAACTCTTTTCCTTGTGTTCTTTATAATATTAGGGGCCAGCATGAAACCTGAAAAAAAAACCCTTCCTGAGTTAACTCGAGTGCCACAGAATGTGGTGGAAGGCCGTTCTCGCTTTCCCAAGATCTCTGGAGCTCTGCAGAGAGCAGACAAGATGGAGAGAATTGAGAAGCAACACCGCGCGGCAAACAACACTCAAACCAAGTTCCCCATGATCCACGGAACCGGACTGAGGGCACCAGTTATCATGGAAAACAGGACATTAGTGCTAGCAAACCAGGGGCTGGGTCAAATTCCATATGGTGACAGAGCTGCTGCTCAAAGAGCTTTTGGGAATGTGCCACATCACCTATACCTGCCAAAAAGGCCCTGCGAGGAGTTGGCTAGACCAAAGCGTCCCAGAACTGGAGCACGGCGTAGCACAGTTTCCACAAGACCCCCTCTGAGATATAATTACTTTCAGAATCCCTGGAACTAGAGATGCTCAGGGTCAGGTTTTTTTATGCCTGACTCACGACAGTACAGCTCATCAATGACCTGAACCCAACATGCAACGTTCCTGAAAGATATCAATAACCTGCAGCCTGACCCCAACTGGAAAAAGAGGTGGATGACTTGTGGACTTGTGGATTTACCATAAGTCCAGACCTGACTCCATCTCCGACTCCATCCCTGACTCCATCCTGCCATTTCAGATCTGAACAGCTTTCTTTTTTAAATAAACTTTTCAAAGTATGTATGTGCAGTTCTACTTCATTCTTTCCGGTAATGCACACATTTAAAATATGGGGAAAACAATTAAAGTAAGGCTACATATTTGCACTTGCACAGCTTAAAAGGACCTGATCTGTACATTAAACAGGTGGCAAATGCGTTTCGTTTGTTCTTTATAAATAAAATGCCTCGCACCATATTCATTTTATATAATAGGTGTTTGCCGACTATCACTTTAGCATTCTTTTAGACTTTTAAGTGTAGTCCATGCCTTCTGAAATGAAAAAAGTGCTGGGGGTAGTTACGACGGCTTAAAATAGAATTCGCAAATGACAAATCAAAAAATCCTGAAATAAGGTGCAGACCTTCTTCTCCAACATCCCAAACACAGGCCATTTCACCTGTTAAATTATTTGGAGTAATTTATCTAGTCTTATAGAATAATGTTTGAATGATCTACAATGATCATGTGCTTTCACCTGAAAAACAAAGTGTATACCATGGCCTAACATAATGAGCAAGACATGACTTCTTAATAGATCTATCTGATTCCTGCATTTCCAAAGAAAGTGAATCTCGACTGAATTGAAAAAGAAAAAAAGAGGAGAGAGACAATACAACAAAAGATCTCTTTACTGTCTCTATATGTGCTACATGTACAGTCAAGCAGTACAGTGGTTTGGAGCGATGGCAGAGCGTCTCACATGACACCGATTCTTTCTTCAAGAGTTCCTGGTGCACCTCGGGTTGCTGCATGTTTACCTCAGCCTGCCGCCCACCTTGCCCTTGCCACGTCCTTTGGCACTGCAAGGCAATAAGACAAATGCATCTGTTTTGTGTAGCCTATCATGTTTGGCAGTGGCACATGCACTGCATCAACCGGGTATGAGCTAGAGAAAGGAATATCAAACTTTTATTCGAGCAACTTTGTCTAATTATGACTGATACTGAAAACATTGGTTTATGTAATATAATAATATCTATCTATAAACCTGAAACACGGTTACAGAAGGCAGCAATGCAAGAATTAGAAAGATTTCTGTTCAAATGGAAGATCAACCTTTACCTTAATACCCTGGTACCCAAGTCTATTTACCACTGTTTCAGTTTCACCATTGCCAGATTATACATAAGCTTCAGAAAATGTGGGATTCATAAATGTGTAGCAGTCAAACACAAGACACATGTGTTAGGAATGGCAGGCACCCATACCACAAAGCCCACAAAGTCCATAAGCATAACATGCAAAAACCACACCAAGAATGCAGAAACACCCCTTAAACGCACAGAGGAACACTGACAAAGTGATCACAGCCTTTCATTTACTGTCGTGATTTACTTCAAACTTACCGTTCCATTGGAAGCGTCCCCATCTCTGGCCAAACAATAAATCCAGCGGCTAGAATTTCCATAATGACCATAATATATCTAGAGGTCATGTTAACATTGTATTCTATGATGAAGAATTGTCTCCCTACACAATTTAGTTTAAAAAGTCCAGTTGAACCAGGCATAATATGTGCTTGGATGTTTTGGAGAGGATGGAAAGGGAGGGAGTGACAGAGCCACAGAGCCTGGTCTAATTAGGATCGCATTTCAAGGATCCTAAGATTTCCCCCTCAATGCCTGCTAGCATTTGGGATTGAGCTGGACCACATGCTCCGAGCTCGCTCCTGTGGGCATCTTGTGGTGTCAAAGGGTCTGGGCTAGTTTCAGGCAATGACTGTTTGTCAGGGCTGCACACTAGACCTGGGATTACATTATTACACACATGGAAAATGCCTAATTAACATTTAATTAAAAGAACATTAATACAACAATTCTGTGATGATGACCACCCTGCATTGTTTTGATAAAAACCATTTACTGTATTTGGACATATATTTCCACACATTCACCCTATAACTACTTTTTTAATGGGTTGTGTTAATATATAGATATGAACTATATGAACTACTGGTTGATGTACAAAACTGATTTTGAGTAAACGGTAAAGACAGAACTGTGATTGGTTGTCTGTTCTCTTTTTCAGTAACAGTGTTGCCAAAGCCAATACTGTGATGACGATTAACTGAACATAAATTATGCAGCCTTACTGTTCATGTGCATTTTGGCCTCTTGTCAATCAGGGTAAAGCCCCAAATCAGCACATCATTATTGAGAAGTTCACTTCTGAATGACAAGACATTGGCTTGCCATCCCAAAACCCTTTAACACTGGGGGGGAAGTGACCAGGGTGGCTCGGTGGTACTTACCTCTGGTGATCCTTGACTCGAGCCAGAAGCTGAGTGATCTGTAAGATGGAAGACATACGGAAGCCTCGCTAAGCACCAATAAGAAAAGACATATATTGCCAGGAGCTGCAGAAGAAACCTGAGGAGTCCAAGGAGGTCCGGTTGAGAACCAGTGCCTGACCGAACCCTGCCAGTCACCTGAATTTCATCCGCAGCCACAACCGAGCGAGAGCCCAGACCCAAGATAAGTCTGACCACAGTTACTGACAGCAGGCTACACAACAGTGAGGTCACCACCCCCACAGCCAGTTACTTACAACTTTTGCTGTTCATTGATTCTGGATTGGAGAAGAGTCATCTGTAAGCAAGTCACAGTTTTAGACAGGTAATGCCAGGGATGCCCGTGTGCACAGCTACATTATGGAAGCTGCTCTTCAGCAACTGGATAGGTGATGTAGGCAGGCAAGAACAGTTTAAAGGAGTACTCCAGTGTTTTTCAACCTAATCTATGGCTACCATGTATGTAGTGTACACTCAGACAATACCGGCTATACTTCTGTAATTTGAAAGAAAACCCACTGACTCTAAACACCTTTATATTAGAAGACTTGAACAGACGCTAATTGTGTTATAAACCAAGGGTTTAGTGTTCTTTTACAGAGTACAGAGGAAGGATTGCTACCCTGATCCATAACACTGGCTAAGCCATGAATGTTTATGTCAGTGTTAAGTAGGAATGTTCAAGTAAAATATTAAAATATTAAAATATTCTCAGTACAATATTTCAGAGAAATGCATTTAAAGTACAGTTCATGTTAATCTAACCATATGCTACAGTTGCATACAAATTAGGTTTAAAAAATGGAGCATTCCTTTAAACATCCATAGCCATCCAAATATTGACCAGCACTTATTTTGTTACTTGTATTAACTCCTTAAACCCTAAGGGGCTGTATGAAGGTCCACACCTCAGGTCTTCTTATTGCACAAACTACATACTAGTTTCACAGTCGTAGATCCGATAACAAATAATTTCAGTACTTACTGAGTAATAAATAATTATAAAAAGATGGTTAAATTCGTAATAGATATTGACACAGCTTGACCATATTATATAACCCTTTGTCATAAAGGTAATTTATGACAAAAGTCATAGACATTCTTAGTTTTCCTTTTCAAAGGTTAAATCACAAGGAACTGGCAGCACGCTTACATCATATTTCTGTCTCTTCAGCTTCTCACTGAGGTCGAACTTCTCAGCCTCCAGCTCCATCATCCACTGCCACAGCTCATTGGCCTTCTCCCTGCAAAGTCAAGTCTGACACTCAGTCACTGGACATTTTTCGAAACCACAACTTGATCTGAAAGCTCTCCGCCCCTCTAAGTGAGTAGTGGTGTGCCGGGGCAAGTTGGTTTTGTAGAGGGATGAACGATTTGATGTACTGCATGTCAGAGGCCATTGACTCACTTCAGTTTGTCCTCAGACAGATGGTCGATGTTGAGTGGCTTTCTCCTTTCAGCCAGGATCTTCTTCTTTTTCTCCCTCTCAGTCTGTTTCTTTGCCCCTTTACGGCCCTCCATCTGTCAAGGAGAGACCTCAGAGTAAACTGTGCAGGCTACTCCAAAGTAAAAGAATAAGAACAGGAAAACATCTACGGCCAGTCATTTCAAAGGGGTTCGCAAAGGGCAGGGCCTTGCAAATTAGACCCCCAGTCACTCAACACCACCAACTATGGTAGACTGACAGTTAGCATTTGCTTCCTCAGATATAAGTAAAGGCCGCCACATCTTTTCAAACGGATTTCTGGAAATTCTCGGATAAGCATCAGTTCAACAGAGAAAACAGACCCAGTTGTACTCTAGGCCACAAATGCTATGGCATCACTGGGCATTAAACAGGCTTGGAGAAGATCACATCAGTTAGCACTAGCCTCTCTAATCTTAATTATGAGAGTCCTGCAACTTTCACGTCCTTACAATTAATCAGTAAATAATCAGACCTTCTGCTGAATTCCACCATACTGGTGTGTCATGTTGGTGAGAGCTTTCTTCTTCTTTGCATCTTCATCATGCTTCTTCCTCTGTTCCTCTTGCTCTCTCCTCTCTTTCTCCTCCTGTGGAGAGTTGGAAGGATATACAGGTGTTCATGAACGGTTACTGTATGGTTGCAGGTGATTGGCTGAGACATGTGTCACTCACAGCCAGACGAGCTTGTCTTTCTTTTTCCTTCTCTGCACGGATCCTCTGCTGTTCTGCTCTCTCTGCACGTCTCTTCTCCTGCACATAGTTCCAGACAAAATAATATGTTTGTTTCTATGAAGTCCTAAAAGACCTGGACCTTTGCTCTTAGGGCTGGTGTAAAGAAACAGGACTTACAATCCTGTTGACCAGAGCAATTAGCTCCTCCTCATCCTTCTTCCTTTGGATGAAATGAGCCTCAATGAGGGACTGCAGTTCAGAAAGGTCCTTCTCCTGACGCTTCCTGTGGATGTCCTGTTGAACACACACACACACACACACACACACACACACACACACACACACACACACACACACACACACACACACACACA
>JBBJLR010000133.1:22241635-22257089 GCA_037577145.1 Brachypetersius gabonensis | reverse complement strand
ACACACACACACACACACACACACACACACACACACACACACACACACACACACACACACACACACACACATATTTTCTATTTCAATACATTGTACATAAAACCTTACATTGACTTATGGACACATTGGAGAGATTATTTTTTATTACCATAATTATTTATTCTTTATTTATTACTTGTTTCATTAATAATTTGTGTCTGAAATGTAAATACATCATATAAACTAGACACTAGCTACTATTTGGGTCAGATTTTCCGAATTTCTAAGTTTTTGAGTGATAAATATACTGCTACTTTCATTCGGTAATTAAATGTATTACTTTAACTTCAGTTGTTCTCAGGCCAAAAAAATCATCCACTGCTCTGCCCATCATTCTGCACACATCAAAATTCTTATTTTGTCTAGCTTTCTGCTAATAAGTACTTATATGTGTTAACACAGAGGTTTTTAAATCTTAATTCAATACACATTTTAGAATAGAAATGCCAGCTTACATCAAAGTCCACTTTATCTCCTTCGGGAATTTTCGGAGCAGCAATATTTTGCATGAACATCCTGAAAAAAAAGATTTAGTTCATTTCATTGGGTTTATTAATATTAAAATGTATTAATTGTATTAATACAAGTGAGTCACAGCTTTTGTGAGTGAAACGAGGTTGGAATGATTGAAGGAACTGCTTACTTCGGTTTTGGTTTTGTCTCATCTAAAGCAAAGGGTGAGAATGATGTTAGAATTAACATTAAGTGGAGAGATTAAACAATGTGATAGGCAGCTGAATACTGAACACACAAGAAGAATACTGAACACACAAGCCTTAAGAAGACAATTCCCTGTAGTTTCCTTTGCAGTAAGTAATATATGTAGAAGAAACTATTGACTGACATAGAAAAGAGAAACGGTTCATCAAAACGAATCACATACTACAATAAACGTGTGGTGAAATAAGAAAAAGTTTTCATGAAGGCTTCATAAAAGAGAGCAATCCTGGGGTATTCTTGTAATTGGATTAAAATTGAGGCTGTATTACTAACTGCATTTTTCCCCACATGTCTCTCCACAACAGCACTAATCTTTATTTTCTGACCAGTGATGACCCAATGTTCTGACTGGCGCGCCCATTCTTCATCACCTGACAAAGCTGTGCACTGTGAGATACGAGACTTAGAGATACGAGGCACATCTTTGACCTACATGCAGCATGCATCAGGTCTATGGTAACAAAATTCCAAATGTCACTTCTCATTTCTTGAAGTCGGTTGAAAGATGTGTACTGTAAAAGCACATTATAATGAGTGTAATGGTTGTTTTGGAGAAAAAAATGATAGAAACATGGTCAGTATATAAAGTGTAAATGAAAATAGTGAGAAAAAACTGTCAGGTTACCTTCTGCTGCAGCTTCTGGTTCTGACAAAAACATTTGAAGATACAAGAGGAAATTTCAGAATTTAAGTGTAACAAGAAAAAAAAAATCTTGAAGTAAAACATGAAATAAGAAGGAAAAAGAGAAGTGCTAAGGACAGCACAGACACTAAAATAAAAACAGAAGGTGAGTGCATAATTGGGGGTTACCTTCTACTTCAGCTTCTGGTTCTGATATAAAAATATTTGAAGAAACAGGATGAACAGAAGTAAAAAAGAAAGAGAAATACATACTCTGATCTAGTGCATTAGATTTACTGAAGCAGTAGAGGCAGCCTATTATCTACTGTAGTCACAATTGTATATAAATATAAATAAACTGAACGTACTAATAGTATTTGCAGTGGTGCAATAGTGTCAGGGTCATGCATAGTTACATCCAACTGCAGGTTTCAACTGTAAGAATGTCAAATTCTTATGTGTATAAACGTACAGTACTGTGCAAAAGTCTTAGGCACCTACAAAAACAATATTTAAAAACCATTCACATGATCAGCGTGTGCTCTTTTTTCACCTGAATATACCAAAAAAAATTAATAGAATAAATACCAATAACATTACACAGTAAATAGTGATTGTATGTACAGTATATCTGTGTGTTCTTTGTGGAAGTTCAGTATTACTAGTAGTTTCCATCAGAAACCTGGTTTAACTCGACCAGTTCTTCAGTAAATTAAATCAGGAGCTGCTGTTGGAATTACACAAAAGTTCCTCCTCTCTCTCTTTTGCACAGTACTGTACATCATTACAGACTGACAAAAATTTAATTTACCCTCCAATGATTTTAGATGCAACATAAGATACTTATTAACACATAAAATAAATTCACCTGTATTATATATTAAAATATATCAAAAGGATTCAAGTGTTTATGATTAATTATTGATTTACTGATTGTATTTGTTTTAAGATTTGATGAGAACTTTTGAATTATGAGGCATTTTTAGCCTAATTCTCAATGTTGTGTAGAGACCATCTTCATAACATTTCTGACAGCTTCCTACATACTACATATTCAAAAAGTGGACTTGCACAGTAATATTACTGCTGAAATGATTATAAACATACAGTGACATGCAAAAGTAATTTGATTTGTCTGGATTACATATGACAGTTACACAGACTGCACAGCAATATCATCAAATCAAAATTCCAAAGTCAAAATTCATTATTCATCAGCAGATCTTTAACAAAAAAATAAAAACTGAAAAGTGCTGCTTGAATAACTACGAAACCCTTTCAGAGGAGTACTTGGTAGGACAACTGTTTGCTTTAGTAATAAATTTGCACTCTGTTTGTGACCTAAAGCATGTCATTTTTCATTCTTCTGGTTTGTGGGGAAAACCCTTGTGGATCATGGTTTTCTAATAGTGCCACAGATTGGGCCATGACTTTGCCACTGTAGCTGCTTTGGTCTTATGATTGCTGTCCTGCTGAAAGGCAAAGTTATTGCCAATCTTCAGATTTTTGCAGACTGAAGCAAAATTGTCTTGGAATATCTGCCTGTATTTGTATTTCCAATTCCAACTAAGGAAAAACCCAGCGAACATAATGCTGCCGCCACCATACTTTACAATCTTGATCCCACATGTAGCTGGGTCACTTTACTTCCTTTTAGCTACTCTCCCATTCTGGCCAGCTGTAGGCAGAACTCTTGACAACATTCACATACATGCATGTGTGAGGACACATGTCTCAGGCACTGAACCTTTACAGTGATACCCAAACACTTGGATATTTCCTTCTGCATGTCTGTAGCTCTCTTAATTCCTTAGATTGATCTCAGATATCCTTTGAGTTTTCTCTGGTCTTCGTTTTCGCAGCTTTCCTTCAGAGTCACTGTCTGACTAATGGAGTGTGATTTAAGGGGGTGTTTAATCCAGAAAACGTTTTTGACAACTCACAAGTCAAAACATTAATTCATTTTTGGGATTATGGCACAGTACAAATGTTCAAATGTCCTTTATAATCCAGACAAAAATGTGATTACTTTAAATGGGGTTGAATGTTTTTGCAAGGCATCTTATATCTGCAACAAAAACGATTTTATATTGAATACAGGGCTTTCTGATTTTTAAAGGGGTTGATATGTGGAAGTAGTGTAGATGAGAATGAAAAGAATAAGCAGCGGACTTAGATTCACCCAAACTCCAAACTCTCAAATGAGTGCGTGGATGGATGAATGAATGAGTGAATTTTTGAATGAATGAATGAATCAATTAATTAATTAATTAAGTGTGTAAAAGAGATGGTGAAAGAAGGCTACATGCATAGAAAAAGTTGTAAAGATGTAAGCTTTACCTTCTACTTCAGGGGGAGGCACTAACACAAGAAGATAAAATTGATTGATCAATTGATTCATAAATATAAAAAAATGTATCAAAATGTAAGAAAATAGCTTGAAAGAATAAAATAAAAAGAACATTTCATGGAGTAAAAACCTTAAAGCTACTGTCAGAATGCTTTGATGGCTATATAAATCTACCAATGTTATCCAGATTACAGATTTATCTGAGGGCTCCCTACTTAGAAATTTAATGATACAATTGATAGTGACTTATGTTATCACTATAATGTAATAATTTATGATAATATGTATTAAAACAATCATTTTTGCCTTCGATTTATTTTTGGCATTAAGCTATTAATTAACATTCAGCTTTTGATGTTCAGTGCTTCTGTATGTGTTATGAGGCCCCTATGTAATTAGCCTTCAATGTGTTACCAAATAAATAAAATCTCTACCGATCATGATATACATGAAAAATGGCGCTCTGACCACTCCAGTAAAATAATAAAGAAAAAAACATCCTGACTGTAGCTTTAAAGGTTGAAGAAAAACATACAAAAATAAGGTTATAAAAAGGGTATAAAAATAAGGCTACACAATATTTCTTTATAAGCATAGTAATACATAGCCAGACTGTTGCAGAGACACCTGCAAATAACTTTGTGAAAAAAGCTCTATGTAGAGATATAAAGGGATCATCAGTGTGTTTTGGTTTGTTAATTTAAAAGTCATGTTGCAATTGCAAGATGTGCAATTAGCAATCTTGACATGTGTATTGTGCAGCTCTATTCAGAGAAGAACATCCTAGTACTGAAGACGATGTGAAAATTAGTAGACTGCACAATAGCACTCTTATGACAGTGTATTAGCTAGGACTGAAAAAGGCGAACAGATGGGATGTGCAAAAGGATTTTGAAGGTACTCAACAAACCACAAAGACATAAGAAGAGCTGACCAGTTATCCAGCTGACCAACATTGCCCTAACAATCAGGAGAGCATGAACAAACCATTGCTGTTAAACGTGTGAACGTAAGGCATGCAGTTCACAGCAAGCTAACATCTAAGCCAGGCTTTACCTTCTTCCGAGACCTCCTCCTCAACTGAGAGGACATAATGGTGATTAGTAGACGAATGCAGCCAAAAGCAGAAAACAGCATATGTTCATTCTATTAAAGTAAACCTTTGTCCAAATGACGTTTCTCGGATCAGTTTACATAGAGTAGAATGTGTTAGAATACATGATTATTCCATATTTCCACCAATAAGCACATTCAGTTATCACCTTCGTCAGAACATTGAGACAAATGAGACGTTTCACTGAAATCATCCTTTGGAATAATACAATTTTTTTTATCTTACTATATTATAGTACATAACAAGGTAACAATAACACAAAGATTTCATGAGTAGAAATTAAGGAAAGCTGAAAATAAGGCACTATCAGGGATGGCGGGTATAAATGGGCTAGGCATTAAATAAAAGTTTGGTATTTGGCATCTATGTGATTTTATTCCTTGTTAACAAACTAGAAACTGATTCATGTGGGCTTCCATAGACCTATGAAAAACAGCACTGCCAACAAGTTGTGAGAAGTGTGTGACTTGGTTAAGAGTGGGCTGATTTATCTGGACCGCTAGCCGTCAAATTTACGCAGCCTCTAAGTGATTGTGTGTACTCCTATGAGGTATTACATGGAGTAAACTCTAGATTATTCTACATTTTGGTCTTCCTTTTTTAACCCACAATGCCCAACTCCACCTTCCTGCAGTCTACAGCCAGTACTATTGTTCAGGTTAGATTGCCTGAAATTTCATCCAGCCAATCACATTCAAACCATCAGAATGAGAGAAAATAGAACAAATTCAAAGCCTGCTGAAGTTACAAATGGCATGAGTGTGAGAAAAGGGCTTCTGAAGCTGTCAATAAATTCATGGAAGACATTAATTTACTGGATTTATTTAGTTAGATAGTATTGTCACAACAAGCTAGCAGGTGATGACTTACAACCTAATTTGTTTCAGCTTCACAAGTACTAATTAAGTGTGGTAGCACTGTGGTAGAAATTAATGTATGTTTAAGGCCATAATGTGGCCTTATTGTTTTATAGGACATTAAAACATGTTTTATAGACACACACACAAAGAAAATTCAATATTTAACAGTAAGACATGCTGGTGAATGTAGTAAGTTTTGCTGTGACACCACATAAAACCTGTAAAGCCTGATTCTGAATTTTGACTTTCTCTCAGTTAACCACAAATCCAACATTAAGGGTCACTCTCATTCCTTCTTACATTCTCTGTAAATGAGAAATGCAGCGAGTTCATAATTATTCATTTTTAAGAGAAATCTGTCACCTCCCTCACTTTTAAAAAGGTTGCTCCTCATCTACAGGTCCTTCAGGTAACATTGTTGGTTTACAGAGTCCTTCAGTAATTATATGAAACATAATAAGGCAGAAGAGCAGTAGTGGAACTTTAAATGTAAACTCCATGGTCCAGTGCCCTTACCTTCTTCCCTGTGTGGCCACAGCATGAAGAGAGACAGGGGGAGAAGAACAAAATAAACACAATGAGACAAGCTGTTTACTTGCTATTGAAAAAGTAAATATTATAGATGTTTCTATAGGATCTATAGGAGAAAAATTTAATGATTAGTGATACTTACTGCACCTCCTCCTCCACAATGTCCTCTGTATCAGCCATGATTACTCAGTTCCTGAGAGAAACAGGAGACAGATTAGTCACATTAATAATAAGAACAGTATTTATTCATTGCAAATCCCTGAAAGATAACAACCTTAGCTTCTGACTGATTTTGGTATCGGGTTCTATTTCACATTGTGGTTTATAATCCTCATTGCATTCATACACATTAAGATGCTAAAAGTGGGTCCTTTGGAGCAATGTCCAGGACGTTTTGTCTTTGGTGGACCAATGTTAGTGGTGGGTCAAGTGCCTAAAAGCAATGTATCAAAAAAAAGAAAGACTAAAAAAGTTTAAAATTTATTTCCGAGTTTAACGAATTTAAATTTATAAATATATACTTAAAAATATAATGCTGAAAATGTAATACACGATCTATGGCAGAGATTGGTACCGAGCCGCACAGAAAGACAGAATAAACATATTTTATTGATGGTCAGAGTTTGAAAGATATTATATTTTGAAAAAACCCCCCAAAAAACCGCTCGTCTCGGGTACGTGATACAGTTCATCAAAAATGTTGCCCTCCAGCAAGCAAAAACGACTAAAAAAAACAACACGCTTTGCTTTTAGTTGTATCTATACCCGTCCGTGAAAATGTAGTTTTACATGAAACCGGTCCGTGGCGCAAAAAAGTTTAGGAGCCGCTGATCTATGGTATAACAATATGTTCTTTCATTACGCGAGGGATTAGTGCCATCAGATGTCCCAGGTAGGTCTGACACAGTACCATTTTGTCTCACCTGAAGAATTTAGATAGTTGTTTAAGGAAGCATTATTATACACTTTTAAAAGCATGTCTACATAATGTAATGGTTCTGTACCACTGAAAGGTTTTGACCATCCAAACCACTGAATGAACTATTTTCTCTTCCATCTAGGGGTTCCCCTTTTATTCTTTAATTAACACTAACAGCTCTGACATCTGGATGTGAGATCTAAAAAAAGCATTAGTTATTTCCAATGTTCAACATTAACAGGCCTGCAAATGGAAATGTGCTGGTCTGAAGACTGGCATCCTGGATGACATTGTTCGAACAATAAATCAGAAAATAAATCAGCAGGTCATAAAAGAGCTGGGGCGAGTGATGCAGGCAAAGTAGAAGGGGTTATTTTTAAGAATAATAAACTATGTTTCGGAACAGGTGCCACATGCTCTTGCAGACAATGAACTTGGCTGATCTCTTGCAAGCCTGCCACTCATTTACGTGATAAATCAAGAGTGCATGTGTCCTTGTCATCTATTTTTGAAACACAATGCTTGGTGGGGTCATTGTCCCATGACCAGAACTCAACTCTTTCTCTTATTGCAACATATGCTATTGTATTGAGTGTATGCAGAAATATAGTATAACTAGGCTATAAGGTATATTAGATGCCATTATATGCTATACTACAAGCAGTGTTTCTACATATAATTACCTCATCCTTCATGTCATTCCATGTTTTTCATACGTGAAAGTTGTAATAATAACAGACTACACAGGACTGCTGGTCATTCACGTGTATGTTTCTTACATAAATCAGACCTTTGGACACAATCTCTTTGCACTGTAATGAAAAAAACGTGGCTTCAAGGCATATATTCCAAAGCCAATAAGCACGTTACTGAGTGTGAAAACACAACGGCTAGGGGTGTAATAACACTGCATCAGAGCCCTTCTGGCCAAATCCAGCCAGTCTTTGCAGTAGATTAGCTGTCTCTCAGAGGTATTACCCAAGTTTTGCTTTAATAAGTGCAACTACTTCTGCCCCGGCAGCAAGACCAGCCCTGCCAGCTGCAGGAATGCGACTGACGATAGTTGTTGCATTAAGCAGCATTAAGAGAAAACCCCAAAGCACGCAAACCGCCAGTCCCCTTGGACTACAGCGCACACCCTGTGCCTCTGGTACAGAGGAGCTAAACCTCAGGCCTCTTGCCACTCTCAGTTTTGGGAGACTTCTGTGAAGGATTACATCATGACTCTTGAACACAAGCCAATGACCATGCAGCTGAAGTGTTTAAGTGAGTATTAGTTACTTTAAGACAAAGAGCAGTGTGGGATGCCACAGAACAAGGAAAAAAACTAAAGAAGAAAGGAAAGGATTTCCGGTGGCCTCTCTTACCCGAGATGTCCACAAGGAGAGGGATGCAGTCTTATTCTCGAGGGCCCAGGATGCAGACAGTTTCCAGCAAACTCAAAGACAGCTCACCTAATACAGATCTTTGGGCCCATGTGACCCCCTGTGCTATTCCCTGATTGGACAGTGTACCAGGTCTATTGTTAGTGTCCTAGGAGGGGAGTGGAACACATATGATGGCAATGAAAAGCAATGGCATCCACTTCCCGGCCACACAAACTGAGACTGGTCTAAAAAGGATTTTCACCGAGTCGCTCTTCTGTAATTTAGTCTAGATGAGAAGGCTATAGTAGAGCGTCCCTTTAATCTAGAACAGCTACATTAACAAGCACTGAGGAGAGACATGAGGTTTTTTACATTGATCTCTTTATTGCAGTTGCTGAGTCAATGCAGTAACATTTTAAAAGTTGTTTCATATGACCGGCTACGATACACACGGCCAAAGTTTTGACAGGGTAATTGGAATTATAGTGGGCGTGATTTGCATATAGTTACCAAAACGGAACTGAGTCAACAGGAAACAATACAAGTCAACAGAAACAACAGGTAACTTTGCCGTATGAATGATTGTCAAAAAGAAAAGACCAGAACACAGAACTGTTCACATTTTAAAATCACTGTCACTGATCTGGGGATTGTTTTTCCTCAACAATGCCAGAAATTCATGCACATGACCTATGAAGACTGCTGACCCCTATGATGTCGAAAAGTGTTCTACTCTAAATGAGTTGGTACTGAGTAAACAAATATAAAACGAACAAGTAAAAAAATTGGTCCTCAGTAACAGCTATAAGCCACCCACCTGTCCTTTAACATGCTGCTTTTTGTTAACGATAAAGGCAACCGAAGCTTTACTTGTAATAGATTAAGCGTTTATAAGCAAAGGAATGTTTGTGAAAGTCACAGGTCTTTGTTTTTTTTTGTGTGTTTTTTCATTTTGATCAAGAAATGTACGTTCCCTTTATTCAGTGCAGAGCAAAGCCTTTACGTCCGTTAGAAATCAAATATATCATGATGACTACATTGATTGAGAAAGCATTTTAAACACCAGTGAATGAAAAAAATATAATAATAATCATGGAATGTCTATAATGAGTTTAAACTTGATCTGACATATAGTATTGAGAGCAAAAGCAAGGACATCGTCTCGTATAAAGCGGCAACATATAAAATATGTAGTTAATTACAAAACATACACTATGTGCTAACATATATTATTAAGACCATAGTTTCACTATTAAAAAAATGTGTCATTATGACAAAAGTAAAAATTACACTACTCTATGGGTGCTCATATTCTGCCCTGGACTGGTGAACATGAATACAATACCAATATGTGAAGCTTTGCTTTAATTATAAATTAAAAGGTGTAAAGGGTGACTAGCAGAGAAAGAGCTTCAAAGAAAAACAAAAACAGCAACACTTTTGAACATGTTTAACATGAAAATACATGAGACGTTTAAAAAGGCTGCATCTATTCTTATCTTAAAACAACAACTTTTGGTCACTTGTTTTCTCGGTATGCAGGTCTGTCTAAATGCCTACATTTCAGACTGGTTTCTAGTACAAAAAAAGGCTTATGCTAAGCTCTACACTGTAATTAGGACTATTCAACATGCAGTGGTAAAAATGTAACCCTGCTCTTTCTTTTTCTCCCTCTTCTCTGAGATGTCTGGGCAGTGGGAAACACAGAAGATTATTTTTGGTCTGAGTAAATGCAAATAAAAAAAGGAAGACGTCGTTTTCTCTTGGTCCCAGGTGCTGTGGCTTCTTTAAAAGTTAGTGGCCCATTCCTGTCGAGACAAAAACAACCCCATTAGCAAACAAAGCTACATCACATCACAAAGTTCTAATAGCAGAACTAGTGCAAAATACGAGAAGTCAAATCCATTAGTGTTTTCTTATATGTCTTGATTGAGTGTTAATTCTTTTTCAATCAGACAGTAGAAGGGTGCTAAGTAGGCCTCTCAACCAGAGTGTTTATATGTGTTTAACAGCACTGACTAAAGACACATGAACTAGCTATAGGGTGTCAGATGTTTGGGAGGTTTTGGCCTTTGCACTCTTTTAAATCCTTGATGCTTGCCAGGTTTTGACTCGCCCTTCACTCTTTAAAGAACTGACCTATCCATGCTCCACCCCCAAATGTGTTCTTTTGTAGCCGCTGTTGAGAGGCTGGACAAGTTTTACCATGGAAAAAATCCCACTTTGTTTACTCAGGTGGTTACATAATGTGGATTTTAAACTGTGATGCCACTGATCTGAAGCAGGCAGTGTGTGGGGTGGGTATCTTGCTCAAGGGTACCTCAGAGGAGCCACTAGCAGTCCTGGGATTCAAACCCACAAGCTTCTTGTCACAGGGTCAACTCCTTTACCACTAGGCCACCAAATGGCCCACTTCAAATTAGACCAATTTAAATGAACATTTCACCCTAAATATAGTTTTTTTTTTTTTACAAACACTAAACATGTATATTGCACTGAATGGGAATTTGGCAATATTCAATAAAGCTTGTCCTAGTCAGCTGTAAAATGCATGTGTGGGTGGAGAATGGACAAGTCAGCTGTGGGCCAAAAATATAAGAAAGCTTTTTTCATGTGTAATTCAGGGAGAATCAGGGAGTTTTCTTCTGTTCTACAGAGGGTCAGCAGAAGCAGACGCTCTTTATTTGAAGACGTGTTGCCTTTAAATGTTTTTTTTCCCTCATCCATCACTGCTGTGTTGTCCAGAGGCAGTGGACATGGCACCTACATTCCTCCCTCAGCTGCTCTCCTATACTTGCCTGTGACATGCTAGCATGCTAATCTTTTGCCACCCTGCTCAGTAATGTGACAAACAGGCAGCTGCTGGCTCTGACTGAGCCTAGAATGCGGTAAGAGGAGGTGAGGGGCAGAAGCAGAGTGGTGTGTGTGTGTTTTTGTGTACGTGTGTGTGTTTTTGTGTACACGTGTGTATAAGGGGTTCATAAGCACCCACTGCCCATTACCCAGCCATGTCCGGCATGCCTGAAGGCCACAGCGTCCTCTTCCAGTAGAACAAAAGGTGTGCTTTCGAAATAGAACACTATGCCACAAAGGCATGTTAAAATGTCGCGGCCGATGAACGAAGAGCCAGTGGTGGTGATTCATGGCTGGCAGGAACCCAGCAGGCATGATGTGGGCACGGCATTGTGGGTTGCGGAATTACATGCCCACTAGACAAGGCTTGCTCTTTAGCACTAGCCTTAGCTTAATTTTATATTTTAACCTAGCGCACCATCATGATGCAGTGGAACCAGACACACACACACACACACACACACACACACACACACACACACACACACACACACACACACACACACACACACAAACAAAGGCACTCACACGCACTCACACGCACTCACATACATACATCCTCTACAGAGAACAAACATATATGACATTTTTGGGCAGATACTAGAATACAAATGTGATTTATTTGATAAGTTTAACATATTGGAAAATAATCAATTCTAAGATGTTCCAAAACATCTGGACAAGCAACATTATGGTTTCCTTGAATGCAGCAAATAAACAGTAATTGTGCATTAAATTGTGTAAACATGTTCTCTGGACAGGATATGTACTTATTTTATCTCAAGACTCAAGACTTTTAACTGTACAGTCATTAAATTCATTTACCATTGGCAACAGATTTGCCCTCTCCTCGGCTTGTCTCCTAAATGAGAGTTAGTGAGAGAAAGTGAGAGACAGAGACAGAAAGAGAAAGGAGAGCAATGGGGGGGGGGGGGGTAAGGGGGGTTTAGAGAAATCATTCTTGGTTAATGGTGCCCTTTAACCCCTTCAAATCTCAGGCTTATTACGTCCTGAGCTTTATTATTTATTGGCTACAGTGCAAACTGTGCGTTATTCTTCTGCTGTAAGCACGTAATAAGCGATTAACCATTTAAAATAGAGTCTTAGTAGCGGTAGGTATGAATAAATTCAGAGAAAAAACGAATCAAATCAAACAACAACAGTAAATCGCCTGTGTATTGTCCTTGCCTAAGGCTTTTAATTACTTTTACACTGCTTTCATTATTCATTCTGTGTATTATTCACACTGCTAAATACACAGACGTACACAGTAATGTTAACATGGAATTAAATGTACATCCTCTCATAGTGGTGAGCCTGGTGGCTTTGCAAATCAATAAGCAAGACCACAGAGCAGGGTTCATGTACAATCTTATTTTCCATTCTCACACACTCTCCGGCTCGCTCAGCCTCTCCATGTAACTGGTATGATTTTTTTACTGTAAGTGTAGCCATAACCATGGCTTTCCCTTCATTAGACCCTTATTGCGTCAGTATTAACCACAGCTCAAATGGCTCTGGCCATTACTGCAGTGTGTGGCTAACCACGGCCTTGGCCTGGCCTTAACATGGCCACTGCATGCCAACGCTGCTTTCGCTAGTCAAGAGACGGCCAAAGATAGAGCTGTCCAGATGAATATCACTGGTGTCTTGCTTTATCAGAGTAACAACATCCCTGAACAAACATGTGGCTTCACACTGGAGACCCAGGCCTTCGGGACATGCCTTTTCAGTTTCAGCAGAGTGGATAGAGGCAGATGATAGCTGCTGGATTGGCTTTTAATCAGGATACGTGTAAAAGTGTGTGTGTGTACAACTGTGAGAGGCCATGTTAAAACAGACATTCACAGAACAACCTGCAAACACAGTGTAGGGGTACACTAACGTTTGTGTGTCAGGGGGGTGGTAACAGCAGAAAATGAAAGAGGGAAAGGAACACAAGTGCTTGAGGTGATTGTATGTAACCATCATCTAAGTACTGCAGCTAAGTACAGCGCTGGGTGATATTCGTCATATTTACCAGTGTTAATGTCACATGAAGATCATTTTAGATAACAAAAATAATAACTTGAAGTGTGCACCATATCCTCAAAAGTTTCCTTTATGATCTGGGTCTGTCCTACAAAACATGTTCAACCTAGACAACCTAGGTTCCATAAAGTCTAAGAAATGGCAGCCTGAGTAATTTATATTACTCAGCATTTATATTCGCAAGCTATGATTAATCCTTGTAACATAAACTGTGACATTAACAAAACACAGCCTGTGGGATGCAATACAAAGAAGTCAAGCGGCTTATTTTTCATAAAGAAGAAAAAGAAATCTTAGCATTCAAAAATATACCAAAAGTAAATCTGCTGAATTGGTAAAAAACAGTGCTGCTGCCACTGCAACTGTGTTGGAGCTTACTAGAGTATTGATAACATTATTTTTTTTAGATCTGTGTAGTATGCCTTAATTCCTAAAAGCAGTATATTTCTTGTGCACTGGTGATGTAGCCCAGTTAACTGTGATCCACCGTGGTATATAGAGAGTGGTATATCCTGCTTCCTAGTTTCAGTCTAGTTAACGTTTACAGTTTTTGTTAGCAATTTAAAAGAAGAAAACAGAACAAATGGTGGTGGATTCAAGAAAGGGAATAAAGAACATCTAGTTACCTTCAAACTTCAATTTCTTTTCAGAACTCCCCAGAGTTTCATGCTTTTTAAAAAACAAATTGAAATTCTTACAGCTCAAGTCCAATGAATAACATGACAGAGCTGAACTGCGAGAGGTTTAAAATTGGTAAGGTTATCCAGAAGTGCGAAATAATTCTGTAGCGCCATGCAGTTCCTCTGGTTTGGGCCGAGTTGGTCGGATTCGTCCTACAGATAATGACTCAAAACATAAGTCCAAGCTCTGCCAGAACTACCTTAGAAAAAAGAACAGGACGGCAAACTGGAAAGTAAATAAAGTGGCCAGAAGTCTCCAGACTTAAACCCCATCCAGCTGCTTTAGGATGAACTGGACAGAAGAGTGAAAGCAAAGCAGCCTATAAGTGCCGCACACTTATGGGAACTTCTGCAACATAGTTGGGAAGAACTTTCTGCAGAATGAACAATGAAACTGCTTGAATTTCAATGCAACCAAACAGAAAAGTTGGGGTAAAATTTTTGAGCGCTAGTGTATGTGTTGGTTTGTGTGTGATATATAGACATAAATTATATATTATTTTATCAATATCACCCAGCACTGCACATTTTAAAAGCAGGAGACTTTGCAAAGTGCTCGCAGCCCCATTCAGTGACTATCAAATATCTAGCATTCCATAAGCCCCCTTTTCCACGGCCGTGAGTGCAAGAGCAATGTAAACACACCAGAAGAGCGAGAAAGAGAAAGCACACGGTAAAAGCACACAAAGAGTGAGGCTGTCTTGTGATAAGCGAATTAAGTGGACACTGTCAATCACTGTGCACTAATTTTGTGATAAAGTAACATTTACCTCCTCATGGAGCCCAAATTTGAAGACAACTAGCAGGGAGAGGGCTTTAAACAGAAACACACAGTGTTAACTGCGCAGCTCACTGCCACTGCTTGTTTGCTTATCTGACTTTATCTTGGAACTTTACAGACACATCGACCGGCATGACTTTAACAAAGAGGAATTGGTCCTTTAATGGCATACCAAGAGGGTTATGAAAACACGCCAGACATTTTAAGGATGAAGAAACACTTTATAATTTGTCTCTGGAGGGAAGCGAAAAGATGTTTTGAGAGCAAAAAACAAAATGACGAGTGCCACTGTTTTGTGGCTGGTTACCTTGGTAGCGGAGGAGCCTTTGTTTTCCCATAGACTGCGTTTGCCAGTCACGTCGCCAGGTTTCAGGTCCTGGGGAACAGAGAGAAATGGCAAACGTCAAATGCAAAGAGGCCAAGCACCAAGAATACAGATACACACACACACACACACACACACACACACACACAGAAGAGCTAAGGAAGCATGCAGACAGACAGAGAGAGAGAGAGAGAGAGAGAGAGAGAGAGAGAGAGAGAGAGAGAGAGAGAGAGAGAGAGAGAGCAAGAAAAAGAGCGCGATC
>JBBJLR010000133.1:22211503-22232360 GCA_037577145.1 Brachypetersius gabonensis | reverse complement strand
TTGTATAGATATCCAACTTCATATTGAGATCTGATGTATCTAATGTGTTTCTTTAAAGTGTTCCTTTAATTTTTGTGTGCAGTGTATATACAGTCTATATAATGAACAGAATTTCCTGAAAGTATTTATTTCAATGTGGGATCTTTGAACTGGTCTGAATCACTCTGGAGGCCCCCCCAAGAATGCCCCCCCCCCCCCCAAAAAAAAATGTTAAGATCCTAAGAATGCAACCTGACTAATAAGCTTTTAAAAAGCTAGATTTGTTTCCCCAATGCAATCCGTTTGGATATGCTGAAATTTACATTTGATATAATGTGCATATATAACATGTGCATGAAATATCAGTAAATGACATTCTTTACCCTGTAATCTCGTAAGAGGTTAGACCTCCAGTAAGAGGTCAAATCACTGGTAAAGATATGCAAGACTTATTTTTAAACGGTTCCCTCTGGCTGTTCAAATCCTCAGCATGCTAAGCACAGTCATAAACTCCAGCCAACGTTAAAGGCATGAAGAGTGGATCGTTATTATTTCTATTTCACACACCTCAGGGTTCTCTCTGCCTTCTTATGCTTGCTGTCCTCATACACTCCTCCATTCTGCTGCTTGCTTTTCCTCCCCACATCTTCATCCTCCATCTAGCAGTGGAAAGCAATCAGAAATGAAAACATGACACCGTAACAGCACTCTCCACTGTCACAAACAAATCTTTCAGGGAGAAAAGAGGGAAAGTGTGTGGAACAGTGGGTAGAACAGCACTCAGAGAGAAAGGGCAGGTGTGAACACACTCACACTCCGGTCATGCAGCAAGCTACCGACAGACAGTCTGTGGTAAACCACATTTCACTGGTGAGAAAACACAATCATGGGAAACAGGTCATGACCTTACTGAACACTGCAGAAAAAAATCAAAGGCATTTAGTGGACACTCCGGTGGGATCACTGCACTCACACTGTGCTCAGACCAGTGTCTGGATAACCTTCAGATTTGGGGGAGAAGTATCCTCCTTCGGAATGATTCAACAAAGGGCTGCACAATATCATTTATCATACTGGCAAACTGTAAATATGCCTTAAATAAAAAGATCAGGGCGGCCCAAATATTTCAAATATTTCCTTATTTGTTCATTTTGTTGGTATTCATTTAACTTTCTGATCTTTTTTCACCCATTAGGACAAAACACTCCCTCCTGTTATTTTAGAAATAAAAATAACACTCCCTCCCTTTCGCTGTAAGATAAGTAAGTGAATAACGTTAAATTGGCAAACAAGATTTAAAGGAAAACAAATAACCTGACTGGTTTGGCACTGCTTGAGACTGAAGGGTCGAGAGACTAGGATAAACAGAAACAGCAGCACAGATAAGAGCTAAATCTATACACGTGCCTTATTTTCAATTAAACGGTGCACCATTTAAGGCAGAACAGAAACCTCCAGCAAGACACTGGAGCACTAAATCTAGCTCTTCATTCAGTAAACTGAATTAAATGAAAATGTGTTTCTCCAAAAAAGATTCTAAAGAGACATATGCAAAAATCCAGTAAGTCTCATTTGTCTCCTTATCTGTTAAATGTTAACTTTAATCACATCATATACTAATTATTTGTGAAAATGGAAGCATTTATTTATTCACAATTAAAAAATGCACTACACAAAGCAAACAATTTAAATGTATGGCTAAATGTAAAATGTAAATATAATTATTTTGGATAACCATTAAGTATTCAAAGTCAAAACCTGTTCTTTGGCCTTCCCAATAAATTACTAAATGTTTTATAATGTGCTGCAAGCATCCTGACCAGTTCTCACATGCTAGAGATGACTTTGCATGGGTGTTTTAATGAATCGAGTCATGCGTGACTTAAATAATTTGTCAAAATAATGCAGGCCAGACCATGTCGCGCTGTTGATTATCCACTGTGGAGCCAATTTTAGAAGTTTTAATTTGTGTTATTCAATACATTGCTAGACAATCACCGTATAAGGAAGCTTTTACCTTATTGTGCAGCCTCAGTTTGATGCTTTCTCATTAAAAATGATCTGGGATGTATTTTCAATACATTTTAAAGTAGGAGAATTCACCTCCCAATTATTCAAGAGTAATCAGTTGTTCTCTGAGACTAAGCCCCCAAAGCTTTAATTATCCATCTTCTATGAGCATTTGGCTGCTTACCAAACCTAAATCATTGTTTGCAAACTCTCCCTGTGGTTTCTCAGAGTCAGCTGTCTCCTGCATTTCATCAGCTGCATTCTGTGTACATGCCTCAAACTCATTCTCCTCTACTGCCTCCACATCCTCATTGACTTCTGCTGTGTTCTCCTCCACTTCATGCTGTGAAGTGACTGTGGGATCAGCTGTATCTTCATTTAAAGTCACACATTTTTCACTCTCAGTGTCCTGCTCAGTACAGCCCTATGAAAGGAATTGGAAGTCACATGGTTTATGTTTCATTGAATTAAAGCCATAGCGTGGTGATCAAATGCACACAGAATTTTTACAAATGTTAAAAAATCTATTAAAATAAACTTAAGTTCGTTCAAATATAGTTTGATCAATGTAGATTGACCAAGACAGGTTGTTTGAAGTTTGCTTCTTTAGTTTTGCCCCAGTAGTATTTCATCTTAAGTAGCTGAAATAGTGGAAGCTTTTAGTCAGAACATTTCTAAATCTTTAAACACCTTAAACCTTATTCAGTTCTGAGGTAATGTCACTGAATCTGGTGCAGCATCGACTAATGTTAGTTTATGTTCACTAGTTAGCATCATCGCATACTTGGCTCAGACTGCACCAAGCTATTTAGACTTGATTATGACAATGTGTGACATATGGTTATCTATGACAAAAAAGAAAAACTTTAGGCTAAAGTGACTATTGTTGTGGTGTGACTATTGCTTTTTGGTATGTAAAGCATTTTCGCCATTTAAACAATATGACCACATAAGTAAGTCTACTCAAAATGACTTTGTTTCTGTGGTTTGGGCCTCTACCAGTTTAGCAGATGGTAAATGTGATGTGAACCAAGTTCTAGACAAAGTTTTCTTCTCAGTTTGGTCGAGACTAAAAGCCGAATTGTATCTCAGAAACCTAAAAAATGCGCACGAAAAGTGAACAATACTTAACAAGTTGCTCTGGTTTGAGGAACGTGTGTTTATTATTTACCTGCTAGCTACATCAGCCTCACAGCTCTGCTGGTGTTAAACCAAAAAAAGCAAACTTGCCAAACATCTTTTGGTTGATTAACTATATTTTGGGGTACGGGGCAAACTGTGAATCTGATTTTTCACCAAACTATTGCTTTAAATATGTGAAATCTAGAGGACATCATGGGAGCCATACCTCATCCTCTAGTTTAGATTTTTCCTCGGTGGACTCCTAGAAGTGAATGACGTTCATCAAAACCAACACAAATCTGCAGCAGCAACAGACTCCACACAGAAATAACACTGGGGTGGGAACTATGGAAGTGAAACACACCTGCTCCTTCAAGTAAGACCTCCGTGGCTTCTCCTTCACCTCCTCCTCCTCTTTATGCTCTTCCTCTTCCTCTGGTGCGGCCTCCTCCTCCTTAACCTCCTCTCTCTCCTGCTCTTTGCTGTTGAGCTCCTGGTAATGGTGAAGGGGACGGCGGGAGCTGGAGCGCTCCTCCACGCTGCAGTGAGAGGAGTCAGGAGATTCCAGCTCCTTCTGTCGGTCAAGGGCCTCCATCATCCTTTTCTGCCTGCGTTCCTCCCGCTTGGCCAGGCGTTCCAGCAGAGCCTGTTCCTCTTCGTCTCCTTCACCAGCCTGGCTTGAGCTGACCACTGAGCTGGACACCGTCTCTGTGATGGTCACACTGAGAGCGAGGGACAGAGGAAAAGAGAAGGAGAACATGGATGATATTAAAGTGACAAGTTAGAGGACAATAAAGTAACATTCTCCCCTCACAACATATGTAGTTGTTTCTTGTTTTGAGCTATGTAGATATTGTATTGTAACATATATAATCCAGTAGACTTGCTAATATGAGTACTGACTGGGGGAAATGCTGTTAAGCTTGTGTTCAGTGATGGTTAATCAAGCTAACACAGCAACAGTGGCAAGTGAGAGTTAATGCTCAGTTACCACCGGTTTAAAAATCTGTTGTTTTTTTATGCTATCTATAACACAACAGTGAGTTTTCAACACATGTATGTAACTGAACTTTTAAACACACTGGCTGATGTGATTGCTAAATTAGTACCATGTTTACTGTACCCAGAAAAGAATTTGTGCTGGTGAATGAGATCAGCGCTGCAGGCAGATATCCTGTCTACAAAAAGGCATGTACATTCTCAGACCACAGCATCCGATTTCACACTTTGGACAAAAAGGCTTCTGCTCATGGGAAAAACAATGTCATGTCTTAGATCTTTACAATCAGGTTAAGCTAAGCACTCTGAAACCAGACAATGGGAATTGCAATTCCGTCCTTTATTACTACCATATTTACAGTTTCTGTGGCCAAATTAAAGATATATAACACTGCAACACTTACTCCATTTATTATATATATTTTCATTATTATTATTAATTTTTAATGTTTTAATGTTATTAGTAATAGTAATAGTAGTAGAAGCAGTAGTAGTAGTAGCAGCAGCAACAGTAGTAGTAGTAGTAGTAGAAGGCCAAGCAGCAGTAATAGTTGTAGCAGTAGTAGTAGCAGCAGCAGTAGTAGTTGTAGTACTAGTAGCAGAAGTAGTAGTAGCAGTAGCAGTAGTACTAGTAGCAGTAGCAAAAGTAGTAGTAGTAGTAGCAGTAGTAGTAGTGGTAGCAGTAGCAGCAGCAGCAGTAGAAGTAGTAGCAGCAGCAGTAGTAGTTGTAGTACTAGTAGTAGTAGTAGCAGTAGTAGTAGTAGCAGCAGTAGTAGTAGTATTAACAGTAGCAGTAGCAGCAGTAGTAGCAGTAGTTATAGCAGTAGTAGCAGCAGTAGTAGTAGTATTAACAGTAGCAGTAGCAGCAGTAGTAGTAGTAGCAGTAGCAGCAGTAGAAGCAGCAGCAGCAGTAGTAGTAGTAGTAGCAGTAGCAGCAGCAGTACTAGTAGCAGTAGTAGAAGCAGCAGCAGTAGTTGTAGTAGTAGTAGCAGCAGTAGCAGTAGCAGTAACAGGAGTAGCAGTAGCAGCAGTAGCTGTAGTACTACTAGCAGTAGTAGTAGTAGCAGTAGCAGCAACAGCAGTAGTAGCAGCAGTAGTGGCCGGCATAGATCTTATTAAAGATAAACCAAAATAGATCATGCACATTCAAGTCAACAGGACAAAAAGTCATATGTGCTGTCCTGCATTATCCACTTTGCCTCTTCCCTGTCTCCCAAGAAGACATCAGCAGTCTGCACAGCCAGTTAGCTAAACAGACTGTAGACAAAACTGTTTTAATAATTCATCAGAAAATGCAGGTTTGGATTAAAAAAGAAAACAGCCTAGCAACCACAAACCACAATTTCACAGAGATGTCATGAAGGGGAGAAAAATAACAAACAAAATAACAAAGGTTTAGTGAAATGCATAAATATGGGCGTGAGTCCTTTAGGCCAAAACTATGTGACATATTCTGAAATTAAATCTGAAATGTTAGCTCTCCCTTCATGTCTAGTAGTGGTTCTGTTTACGTACATGTGCTAATGCATCTGCACACATCACCATCATGTTACTAATCATGTTACACCATCTACTTCTACTACTAATAATATTAATAATAAAAATAATATAATAATCACATTTTTTCTAGTAACTTTTAGATGGGGAAAACAGTAACAGTGTCTGAAGTGGAGCTTCATCATTACTGAAGATTCTGTTACTATCATAGGCCCATAGCTATGACAGGACAAAATTTAGATCATGTTTAAGGCATGCAATTGTTGACCAGTATACCAGTGCATAACTAAAAGGCAGACTATAACATGTTGTAAAGCAAAAACAACTGTTTGTCACTAATAAATGCATACAATCTGTATATGGCTACGTACTGCAGTATACTGAAATCATAGTATAAGGTCATTTATTCAGTATGGTTTCACCACACACACACACACAATAGCCCATTGAGTCCCTTGATTATAGTGCCTGCTAGTAATTTGGAACAGGCCCGTGTCTCCCATTCCTACCTTCGTTAGGCTGCCTAACTGGCCTGCACTGGCCCATTGCGGACCTGGCCTGGCTGCCACACGCATGCCACTGTAGGTTAATGTAGTCTGAGCGCACCACTTGGCACAGGTTTCTCTAAACATCAGCACAATTCACAATAGAGGCTGCAACTCCCACTCACACTCAGGGGACACTTGCAGCCTGCTGCGAGAGACTCTCTTGTGTGTGAAAGCATTCTGGACTACAATGGCACAGTGTCAGTGTACGTCATTACGACCCACTGCTTCCACATCATTGACCTGCTACAGGAAGTTATTTATTGCAGACATGGAGCAGGGTTGTGGGTTAGACTAAGGAGAGAGAAGAAATTTTTACACAGATACTTGTGTATGGATGTGTGGGTGAGTGTGTTCTACCTATGAGAGCTAAGGTTTCACTCATGTATTATTTAACGATAGTCCTAAAATATGCAGAGGACCCAGACTCCACCTGTTTCTGGGTTACATTCGGACACACACACGTTTATACATGCACAATCGCAGAGGAAAAAATGCACCTAAACAGACAGGAGCTACCCTTTTTATGTCTTTTCTCTTTAACCAACTTACTTTCTATTCATTAACTCCAGCACCACCCAGTAGCAAAACTCTGGGAAGGTTTGACACTCCATGAAGGACATCGACTGACCCCTAGTGTTCAGGTCTACCTACAACAGTGGTTCCCAACCTGGGGTCCGGGGCCCCCTGAGGGGGGTGCGAGAGATACCTGGGGGGGTGCAGAATTTTGTCTGCACTGACGTTACCAAAATTTTATTCATAAAAACATTAAATTCATACAATCACAATGTCTGAGAAACGTAAAAGGGTGTGTGTGTGTATATAAGAGTATAAAAACCTACAACCACTGTTTATTTTTTGCAAATAAAAGTGTGTAATTAATCACTTCATTATTTTTGTGTGTCTATGGGGGTAGGAGTTGGGGTTGGGGGGGCCCGGCTTGTCTTGGACACAGGCAAGGAAAATGGAAAATAACGGAAATACAAAGAAAACCCTCCGATTATTAAAGGTGGATCTGAATGATTGCTCACAATAAAGGAACAAGATTGAGCTTCATCACTCCAGAGAAAGCAATTCCAGTGCTCCACAGGCCAACGCTGGGGAGTTATACCCTCCTTGGCTGTAAACATTCTATTCTAAACAGGCTCATGTTCTGCTGTCTGTGCTATTAGCAATGCATTTCTATGGAGAGGATGCACACTATATGTCTAATTTAACTCCTGTATCAGCAATAGAAAAAAAACTGATCGTGAAGACCAACAAAATGGTCTTGGCAAGCTTCCTTATTTGGTTCTAAAGGTTAAGATTAGAGATTTAGAGGTTTATGTAGAGATTTATGGTGGAGAGTGTGGACACACACACACACACACACACACACACACAATATGTCAATACAGATACAAACAGACATGTGATACCTGTGGCTGTTGTTTAGCTCCACACCCTCAGATGGGTTTGGGACATCTTCACTCTCTTTGCTACGCATACGCTCCTGACGTGCTCTTCGTCTGCGCTCACGAGCCGCCTCCTCCTCATCCTCTTCATTTCGCCGAAAGGCCATCCTGGATACACACATAAACAGACATACAGTGACAGTGGGATTACTCTAGTGAGAGATGGTAGTCAGCCAGGGATGAAGTCTTGCTGGCAGCGTGTGTGTTTCTTGCAGCCACCACTGTTATTGCTGCTGCTGGGGGTAAGGGGTTGCTGGATGTCAGCTGTTTGTATGTGTGTGTATGTGTATTTGTGCGGATGAAGCCTGGCAGCTGATGTGAAGAGCTGGACACCAGTGTGTCTTAGGGCCTTTACAGTGGTCACTCTGACAGAGCACATTTAGATCACACACAAAAAGACTTTCCTTCTGTCTCCTAAACAAGAATTTCAAATCTCCCAGACCCTCTTTCTCTTTGCCACTTCTCTGCCCTTTTTCTTTTGTTTATGGTCGTCACTCAGTCTATGTTTTGGTGTCCATTTTAAACATGCTCACGGATTTAGAAATTACTTTATTATCTTTCATTAACTTACATTTGTATAAAAATGAACAACTATTTGGGTCATTCATTCATTTTCTATAACCGCTTATTCCTTACTTAGGTCGCGGGTACATGGAGTCTATCCCGGGGCCAACGGGTGTGAGGCAGGGTCTCACCCTGGGTGGGGCACAAGCCCACTGCAGACAACTATTTAGTTAATATTTGAAATAAAAATAAACATTTAGCTTTAGCATAGGCTAGAAAACAGTTGCTAGGTTAGTTCATTATAGCGGCCTTAACTGAAGTGCTAACATTAACACTGTAGACTCATAGTATTGCTATATTTAATGATTTTGTCCATATATACATGGCAGGCTTCTACAATGTGTGTCAGATACGAGAATAAGAATATAGACTAAAGACTTTCACTACTATTCTGCATTCTTGTCCATCATACAGACTCATTAGACATGTTATACCTGCCATTTTGAGAGGGCTGTGTTTGCTTTGAAAACAACAGACCACACTGCCGGACTCTGCTGTGGTCAGGAATTCAGCTGTAAGTGAACACAGCATTGTGCTAACGCCCAAGGAAGACCAGAGGGAGAGTGACATCATCAGAGAAATAACTTCTCCCTTTATACATGTCCTTAGTCCTCCCACCCTTTTTCTGTTTTTACTGCATGTGGAGTCAAAATTTTGGACACATTTAAGTTGTGGGGGATGTGGCAAATATATTGTATTTATCTCAATACATTTTCATGACTCAGCATTTATTTTTTCTGACAGACAGACAGCCAGATCAAAATATAGTGGTTTAATATTTATGTTTTATAAACTCCACTGCTCTAAACACAACAAACTCAAACCCACTGATCCAACGCAACTGTCACTGAACAGCTTAACCTGCAGGACAACACCGGCTGGCATCACCCTGACTGATGGAGGGAGAGGGAGGGCTGGTTATGCTCTTTCAGATGGCTGTGGCATCACCAGGAATTCTGTCATCTCTCAGAAGCCGATTTCAAAACTTTTTAAAGAATAGAATTAATTCCTTGTTCAAGGAAAACCTTTTCGTGTGACATTTTGCCCATTACTGTATCCTCATGCTCAATGTACTCCATGTGTTTGGGCGTGACTGCATTCTATATTCGGAAAATTCCAAACATAAAGATTGTATCTGAATTCGGAGGGAACATTCCTAGCCATCAATCCCCAGCTTTTTTTCTGGACCCACAGCTTCACCAAGTCCAATCTAATATCCTCTCCCCAGCACACTGCCCATCTCCAGGTGTCCGGCAGTGCTTGGCTCCCTCGGCTTCACGGCCGCAATAATAAATCTCCGGCAGACAGAAACAACACTGCCGGGACGCTGCAATAGCTTTCAGGTGGGTCCCTGCATTTTTCAGCGGCTGAAACATGTTCAGCAGTTTGTCTAAGCAGGATGGCCGACGCCTGTTTGGAGCTTCGCACTTCCCCGCATGTCTTCAGCACACATAGTTATTTAGGTTAGCCGAGCATGTATTCCATATGGAACACATCATGTGGTCGAGTATAACATTAATTGTTAAATAGCTTCTGTGGTGAACGTTAGGCAGTTGGAGGCCCGTTTTATTGAATTCATAAAACCTCCGAAGGGAGAAATAGCAGCAGCGCAGGGGATGATGTTGATATGTAGCTGATTTTGCACTCCATTAAACAACAGCGTGAGCATCAACAAAGACGGAAACACACGGATACATTAGTGTTGCCAAATATTTTCCTTTCGTCTAAACACCTCAGAAATGTCACTGAAAACAGTTTGGGAAAGGCCTCTGAGAGTGGAGAGAGAGAGAGGGAGAGAGAGAGAGGGAGAGAGAGAGAGGAAGAGAGAGAGAGAGAGAGAGAGAGGAAGAGAGAGAGAGACAAACTGCCAAAAGGCTGCCCTATTCCCACACTCACCCAACCCCTTCCCCCTACACACCCAACGTTCATCATTATATCCGCTTTTGCATCCATTCCTGAACAATATTGAGAATGATTTTAGTGCTTATTTGTGAGAATTGCTTGTGCAAAAGGTAAGCAATTATTTGATAAACAAACTGTAACATCTGAGTAAAAACGAACAAGCAGTATTGCACATTTTGATTTTACGTAGTACATAGTACAAGTTTGTATGAACTGGTCCAATGGTCCTTTCATTATAAAATGTATGCATATGGCTAAAGACAGCTGTATTTTTAAAATGATAAACATCTTCTCTTATTCATAGCTCTCTGAATTGTGCTGTTAATAGCTTGTAAACCGAATGTACATATCATTTATTACATAACTGTAGTTACTGTTCTTAGCAACTATATTTAAATAGTTTTGTATTATAAATTTAATGTTTAGCAAGAGTTAATGTGATTATTAGGGCTTACCTAGAAACAGCCCTCTGTCAATTCTGACTTAATAAAAAACTGAAGCTCTCATTCTCTCCCTGTCTCTCTCTCTCTCTATAATAAGTCTGGCTGTAACGGTGCATGCACGGCTCAGAGTAGGTTTGGAATGGCCCATTCACCGAGGATGGGTGTTATTTCCTGAGCTCTTCCTGACCTCTCATGGGAACACAGCACAGATGTGTGGTGCCAAAATGCTGTTTTACATGAACTAGAGCAGGATTTGCACAAGCAATCATGCCACGCTCACATCAGCTGGTGAAGACCTAAACCAGTCACATGCTCAGAACTGAAACATGTTCTCTTTCTGACGGTCTAAAACTCTCCAGAACATTCCATTACAACAGTCAGCGGAGATGTAGAAGCAGCAGTCAAAACATTCCAGATTGTGTGTATGTGGAGTGTCGCTGACCCGAGTCCACTCTGGAACACACACTGCTCCATCTCGGGAAAGGCCACGACGCTCACAGAGGAGTGTGTGCGTGTGTGTGCGTGCGCTTGTGAGAGAGAGAGAGAGAGAGATAACAGAAGACATGACAGAGAGAGAGAGGATGATAGAGAGAACAATAAAAAGGGAAAGACAGCAAGAAAATGACAACGGGGAGAGTGAAGGAAAGTGAGAGGGAAAACGAGAGACAGAAAGATGGAAGTGAGGATAGTGAACTGCAGAAAGAAAGAAAAGAAAAGGAAGAGAGAAGTAGAAATGGAAGGCAAGACATTGAAAAAGAGAAATGTAGAGAAGGAGGGAGAGAGAGAAATGAAAGAGACAGTGTGAGGTAGAGAGAGAAGAATAGAGATATAGAGAGTTCTAGTCAAAGAGGATGAGAGAGAAAAGAGGGAAAGAGAAAACAAGACAAAGAGAATGTAAAAGAGCCTGAAGAATAAGAGCAAGATAGATGCAGAGAGAAGAAGACTGAGGCTCAAGGTCATGATGTCATCAACACAGCTGTCTCTGTAGCAGTAACATCTGAGACTGAACAGTCCTATGAAGACTGAAAGGCTGCAGTCGCCATGAGAGTAATAAGTGTAAGTGGTTGACATTATAATTTACAGTCATTTACTAGAGTCAGGACTTCGCTGTGTATGTGTGGACATGTGTCGAGCTCCTGAGTTTTAGTACTGCTGGTCAGCCAGACTGATATGAGACTCTCTCTCTCTCTCTTTCTCTCTAAAGTGGAGTTAATCTTGCCTGGCTGAGATGTTGGAGTGAAATGGCACTCATCAAGCCTTCATCGCCTAGTGGAGTTCCAGCCAGGCTTGAGCGCCAAGTCACTCCTGCATGCACAGGCCTTATCTCTCTCCTCTCACTAACCTCTCTGCACCAGCGACCAGAATAACGCCAACATCTGCCCACCTGCTGCAGACACCCACTCTAGCACTTCCGCTGGGGAGCAGCAGCACTTTTATACCTTCACTCCATACAGACACACAATCACATAACTGCACAATCACAAACAATGATATATATATAAATGTATGTACACACTCAAACACATATGTGTATATATATTAGTGTGAATGTGAAATTACTCCAAAAGTTAGCACAAACACACAAGAGAACGGACAGACAATTATCTATTTTTCCAGTAACTTTGTATTTTTGTGAAATATGACACTTGGCAAGAGAAATACAGTTCCTCCCTGAACTACATGCAGCGAATAATATATTAGGTTTATGCAACATTAGCAAAATAAAATGGGGCCTAATTCGAAAGAAATCCATTCTCATTAAAGACTGAGCCATGATTATGGGAAATGAAACCATGTACTGTAAACCAACTTCTTTTTTGCATGGCACCACTCTTTCAGAAAAAAGTGGGAAAAAAAAGAACACACACCGAGCAGGAACTCGACACGCAAACCTAACAATGCACACAATTAACCAAGGTCCAGCGTTCTGGCCAATGATAACATGGGTGTTAGCTATTGAAAAGGATACGCAGTACTTATAGAAGTGGATACACTGGGAACAGTTAGGCCGGCTTGGTTGTTACCCATGATGCTTTGTGACAGCCACATAAATCAGCAGCTGCTGTCCGTTTGTGAAACGGTTTAAAAAAATGCAGTGTTCGACAAGGACTGCTGATGCAAAATCGCTATTTGAATTCCTGCCATCAGTGTTTATGGGAGTGCCTCATTTCCTTAAATGGGCACGAGGCTGGAGAAAGAGCTGGAGTTCAGAGTGCTTCCCACACACAGCCGTCTCCAAGCGGAGTAAGCTATCCCACTGACTAACTCCACAGGATCTAAAGCCTGTCAAGAACGAGCTGAGAACAGGAGCAAAAGCAGCTGTCAGCAGCAGAAGGCCACAAGCTCATAAAGGCCCGTCAATATTGCAGTCATTTTCAGACTGGAGCTGAAAAACTGGGCTCTCGTTTCTTTGCTGATCATGTAAAAATGTATGAAGCTGTCAGTCTAGGAACAGTTGCTGCAGAAGAAACATCAAGAACAACAGTATGGAGAAGGCAGTCTAAGTAAATCACACTACATTCAGTTTAGGAATATAACTGCAGAACATGCAGCCTTAATAAAATATCAAGATAACTGTGTAAACATAAACTGACTTCAGTATAAAGCATCTGTCCATGCGTCTGTACTGACTGCAACAAAAGGCCTGTCCTTAACGGCAGCCAATTACCCTAGATCACCAATTACACTAGAGATTGAGCTATTTATAGATTTTAAAGATTAAACTGAATAATCATCATTTTTAAGTCCAAACAATAAAAATTGAATTAACTAATAAAACAGCCATTTAAATTTCCTAAAATACTATTGGAGAAAGGTAAAACTACATGAAAAATATACTGTGTGCCAGAAAACATTGAAATGGGTGTGTCCATCAAGTTTACCATACAAGAAATTAGAAGCAAGTTTAAGACTTTATCCAAACGAGTTCAATTAAACAGTTTAAACGACTTAATCCCATCCTTTTTAACTGAGGAATCTTCTCACCAATCCGACCTTGGTTATAGTCATTGCTGAGATCCTGTTAGTCTGAGGTCTCCTTTTATATGATAGAAAAATCTTAAATCTCTGTTTTTAATATCTGATCAAAAACTTTCAGATTACATAAAACAATTCAACATCAATCCCCAAATGTAAAGAATAAAGGCCCGGCTGGATTTTATACTTTAATTTCTTTACTCTCTACAAATCCTTCATAAATAAGAGTGCTTGACAACAAACCTGTGTTTCAAATGTGTTTAACAAGATACATTTTAATATAGCACACCGCCAAGTGCAACAAGCATGAAATGAGTTCATAAAAAGTCTATGACACCCCAAACTTGTGCTGCACAAGGCAGAACTCACGAGGCCTGTTTCCATTGTTAGAAGAAGGGGCTGGGTTGAACAAGCCACCAGATGTACAACAGTGTTCGAGTTAGAGAAAAAAAAGGGTCTAACATCTGTATGTGCAGCCCACCCAACAAAGGAAGCCATGTAAAGATTATATATGAACATGCAGGATTTAAATACCATAGTGCCTATGCCTATGGAAAAGATGTTTGATTTGTGATTTGAACTGTATTTTGGGACAGAAAACTGTTCATCATTATTCAGGCAAACTGTTTTACACACCAAAGAAGAGGCATCATCACAGACGAAGCTGAGTGTTGCTGTTAACTCATAAGCATTGACAAATGCTTTATGCTCTGTATTCTGCATTTTTTTCTTCATTCTTTAATAGGCAACTGTATAAAATGTGTTCTCCCAGGTGATGAGTCAGTGCTGCACAATCTAGTCTTTTCCAAAAGTGCTCACTCTGGTATTGCAGCGTGGTCCCAGGTGCTGTGGTTGCCCCGGGTAAAAGTGATGTTACCTTTCTGCCTCTAGCCGCATCTCCTCTCGCTTCTGCCTCCTCAGCTCCCTGCGCCGCTCAAAGTCGTCATCCATGGTTTGGTCCGGAACGTGCGGCCCTGCAAACACAGCAACAGTCTCTGACAGTCTGTGTGAGCGTATAATAATACAAACACAACCACGATCCATCGCGTCAAAAGCGCATATTATGCGACATATTATGCCGTATGGTGCTAAAGGAGGCTTCTGCATTCCGCAGCTTCCCTACCAGTGAACGTGTTTGCTTAACCCCTTTAACAAAGTCACACATTCACATATGCAAGACATTTCCAGCTGCTTTTTCTTTCTGGCCTGACATCAAACAGATCACAGAGTTTATTTTCGCACTAGTGCTTTAAAATGGAAAATTGGGGAGGCGGGGGGGAGCAAGACAGATAGACCAAGAAAGAGTGTGAGAGAGAGAGAGAGAGAGAGAGAGAGAGAGAGAGAGAGAGAGAGAGAGAGAGAGAGAGAGAGAGAGAGAGAGAGGATGTTAGCACAGGATGTTCACTCAGCCAGGCAGAACGACTCTCACTAAATATACTTCTGGGTACGTGACCAAAGCACTGGACCACCCAAGTGCTTCTGGAGTGGGCCTTTGGTTGTAGACAGTGCATGTAGAATAGGTCATACCTTAGTAACAGCGCAGAAAAAAGCCTTGGAGCAGTCCGGTTTGCTTAGCTCTCACACCATACCAGTCTTTCCTTTCCTTTTCTTTCCCTCTGCACTGTGCTTTCTGTCTCAGCACCACTCCAACACAAAGAGTTTCTCTGGCTCAGCCTTTCTCTCCAGCTGCAGCTCCACCAGAAAAGGCAAAAAAGCCAGCCTCTTCCGTTCCTCTCTCGCTTGCCCTCCCTCCCTCTCTCTCTCTCTTTCTCTATCCCTCCCTCTCTGGGTGCAGACAGTACGGGCCTCCCTTCTAACCCTCCCTTTCCTTCTTTTTCTTGCTCTCTAATTCTCCCTTCACTCCTCCCTTCCCCTCTGATTCTCTGTCTCTCCCTCTATTTCTCTACTTTTGCTGTTCCCTGCACTGTGCCCCCCCGCCCCAGAAGTACACTCTCATACCTTGTTTAGTCCAAAATAAAAGAGTATATTGTAATACATGTTCCTAATTTTGCTTTTTTGTGATGCTCTCCCTCTTCCCCTCTGTCTTTTTCGTTCTTGTTCATTCATTCGTTTACTCTCATTCTGTTTTCTCTCTCTCTCGCTTTCGCAATACGTTTCTGTCTTTCACTCTCTCTGACTTTCTCTACCACCCCCCACTTTTTTGTGTTTACAGAGCTGTCCTTGGTTAGCCAGGAGTCAGGCTGGACAGTATGTGTGTAAAATGCAAAACTCTTGCTGAGGGTTTCCTGTTCAGCATTGTGAAGGCCTGTCTGGACTGCACTGGGTTTCAGCAGAGAGACAGAAAGGGAGAGAGAGCAACTGAGAGAGGGAGAGAGGGAGAGAGAGGGAGAGGGAGAGAGGGAAAGAAAAACTTCCAAACGTTCCTTCATATCGCTGAACCTCCAGCTCATCTGGACCCGCATTCACACACACCGCAGGAATTCCTGCCTATCTCTGGCCAGATCGGCTGTTTTGCAGAGTGACTGCGCCTCACATTTGGACCCTTAGTGTCGCTCCCGTGCAAACACAACTCACTCAGTCCTATAAAATTGTCACGTTCCATAAACAGTGTAATCAAATCACGCTGTTGATGCAGACCTCTGTCATTAAATCAACACTAGAACACCACCATGCACTGTTTAACACATTTAGTTACTGATTTGTTACTCCAGGTCTTTGAGTATCAGTCTTATAAATGATAAGGTCACTGTTACAGCCACCACACTCAGCCCCCATTGTTTTCACCACATGGCCACTGCTCAGCTACTCCTTCTCCTTCTCTCTGCCACAGAGCACTACTCGTCATTTTGCTTTTACTGCATTAAATTAAACCTAGAACGCGAACACCAAGCCAACAGCAGGTCTTGTGGCTTACATTTAACTTTAACAAATGCTGATCGCTCTCCTTGTGGTGGCGTGGGTTTTCCCCAGGGTTTCTGGTTTCTCCCACAGTTCAAAGACATGCGCATCAGGTGAACTGGGGATTGTAAATTGTAAATCTAAACCATAGGTGTGAGTGAATTTGGGGGTGGGGGTCTGTACTGGGATTGTGCCCTGCCCAGGGTGAATCCCTGTCTTGCGCCTATAGACCCCGAGATTGGAGCTGGGTACCTGCAACTCTAGTGAAGATTAAGCGGTTACAGAAAGTGAGTGAGTAAGGGAGTGAGAACAAATGCTGATCATTTGTAACATCAGCTAACTTTATTAATTTGTGAAGCGTTGATATCATGCTCACACCAAACTTGAAAATTACATTAAATTCTGTTTACAGATATGGATTTGAGGATGGAACTGGAAAGCTGTTTGTTTTCTTGCATTCCTGCACTGTAGTCTTTTCTAAAATATATAAACCACCCCCCCACCCACTAAATTCAGATTAAGTCTAGCACTGATCCAATCCCTGATACAACTGTCTGATACAGTGTGTTGCACAAAGGGTCTCATTTTTGATGGAGAAGACGTATCTAGTGACGGTAGGCTTTAATCACGGAATTGTTTTCTGCATATTGAAACATCAGTTAGGTGTTTCTTTTCTTGAAATAGATTATTGTACATCTGAACAAGGGCTAATAAAAGAAACTTGAGTGTGTTTCCATTTTGCCGATTTAGGGAGATCAGGGAGAGCTCGCTATTCTGGATGTTTGCAGACATCAATTTCCTACAGCATTTTTCAAGCCCTTAAAATGAAAAGCAGATCACAATTGTAACACTGTCTACATATTTATTTCAGTAAGTTCAAGTTGGCATTTTAGCATGTGTGGTGTATTCTCTGTACTTAAATGAAATTCAGCCTCTAGACACTACTTTGCCCATCCTAAGGGTCTACCAAAAAAATCTAGGGGTGACATTGTATGTTTAGCAATGCCCCAACAATGACGCATTTTTGTGGTACAGCTTTGATTTGTACTGCTTGACCAAAAGAAAAGTTACATGGTGCTGCATGGCATGGTGCATCAGATGAGATGTACATTATACAAAATAAAAACTCAGTTTAGTTTAAACTGAAAAACTCACAGAAAATGTATTAAACAGCGTTTCTTGAGTTGACTCAAACATGTAATATACAAAATGGGATATACTTTCACTTGCATGTTACCAATATAATACAATGTGTAATTGGCACGAGCAGTTTGATTTTCATATAGGCTTATGTCAATCTGCTGTTAGCTTTTTGAGGCAAGGGAAGAAATGTAAGGAGAAAGTACTGAACTGTTTATTGTACTGTGGTATTTGAGGCAGCTAATGCATCAGAAAGTCTTAGTTTATGTGTCACTGAGCGTTCTCTGTATGGGGTAGTTCTCTCTGTATGAGGCCCAGTCCCCTTCCTCCTGCCTCTGAGTCCAAACATTCCTTCATCAGCTTCAATCAAAAGAAAGAGAGACAGTGAGAGAGAGAGAGCGAGAGAGAGATAGAGAGAGAAAGCAGAAATAGAACTGTTTTGCCTCTTCGTCCACTGGACCACCCATACATGTCTACAGCTAGCAAACAAGCAGCAGGATAATGGAAGAGCCCAGTATTTCCTAGAATTACATCCCTCAGTTCTGCTCTTGAAGGGTGTTTCGTAATGGGGGTCTGGTCACCTCCCCCTGCTGGCCTCGGCGTGTCGGCAGCCGCCGTTCCTCCAGAGAGCGAGGATTAGAATGGCTGTAATCACACATTTACCTAGCAAATTACTACCTCTGTCAGGAGCGCCCCACTCAACCCGTCCTTAAGCCCTTTACTGCCCGACTTATGGCAAGGCTATCATAAGGAAAGCTTGCATTTGTCTGTGCCATTCTAGGTCGCACATTTTATGCTGCAATGGTGTGATGTTAACTTCAGAAGAACTGCACTTAACAACTAGGCCCTTGCCTTGCTGACACTGTTGGATAACATAAACAGAGCACTCACGGGCATGAAAAAGTGTCCGCCAAATGTTTCTGCAAACAGACAGGCAGTCCAAGTCTAGATAGGATTAAACTGATGGCTGTTTTAAGATACACATGCAGCCAAGATGGTTCCGGAGCTACAGCTGTGTGTACTCCAAAGCTGAACAATTATGTTCAACTTACACCTGAAGCTGCACAATATATCGTTTGTGTATAGTTATCATGATATTGGCAATACTGATATCACAGATAATTTGCAAACGAGAGCCATAACCAATCACAGTGCCTTTTACGGTGTGTTGCACTGAAGTACAGTAATTATATGAAATTTATAGTAACTATTGTGAACACAAAGAGTATGGGTAACAGTCTCATAACAGTCCCTGATATGAGAGCACCAGCTACACCGTGGTAGTTTAAGTCATTACTTCTTGTGTTCAGTAAAATACTAGCAACTAAACTGACTTTATTTTAATTATATGTCTAGTTTACTATATTTTCACATTTTCAGTGCTCTTTATATACACTATGTCCTATATATAATTGCACCATGGTACATATTGTAGTTATAGTGTTGCACAACAACCACTTACTAATTGGACTTCCTGTATGAAAAACATGGTTAGGGTAATTTAATTCGTTTGCACTTTATTAAATTTACACTTTACTTACATATTCAGAAATGCACAGGAAATTATCCAGTTAACAGCTGGACCCCAGCTCCCAGAATTCCATGCAAAATACAGAAACTGTAAAAAACCAGTATGTTATTGTGAAAAAAAACCTCTTCTGTAAAACTGTACAGTAATTGTTTATAGTGTGTGCTATGCATATCTTGGTCAGTCACAATTTTGAATGTAAGTGTTTCAATGATTCAAAGTATTCATACAATTCAGGTAAATTATTATGATCAAAACCCTGCAAAGCAATATTTGACCAGGTCAGATTACAGCTTGTAGATTGCTAGGCCATATAATCGCTATACTGGTGTTTAGTCTATATCATGCAGGCCTACCACACAGCTAGGCAAACACACTTATCTTCAGGGCATGCATCCTCAACTATTTAAAGAATGTGGCATTGTTCCAGCTGCGGTTGCAGCGCTGTGACACTGAGGTGAGATTTCCTTGCCTCCCCGCAGAAGAAAAAGCAGCATTTGTGTGTGGAACATTTCCTCATCCCCATTAGATAATTGTAAATGTTAATGTAAACAAACTCAGTCTGTGCAATTATACATTAGCAATTTGTCTGCAGCCTGCTGGGATGGATAGCGAGGCAGAAGTACTCTCCTCAGACACAGCCAAGTCTGATGTGATCCACGACTCCTACCGCCAAACAGATTAAATAACTAAATGTTTGGATCTACCACCCACTGCTTTCTGGAGTGTGGCCTTTCTGGACGGCTCAGGCAAGAGGCTAAATTTACTCCCTCAGAAAAAGGTGCAGCACTGCCAACATAAACCATTGCCCTTATTTGCATGTCTGTCAATAAAAATCCATAACTATCAAAAGTCCCTGCTATCGGAGTTAAAGTGAACGCTCCTGGACTGGTTTATGTCTTGCCAAGTTCAAGTTCATGGCCATTTATAAACTTTGCATGTTACATTAAATGGCATTTTACATTACTTTTGTCTAAATTCAGTAATTCACTCTGACATCTTTGCATCACAAATATTTTTGATCCTACAGGTAACCACTGTGAAGGTTTATGCTTTGATAAAAATCAAAACAATGACTACACAACAAATTGGTCATATTCTTGATGGTACCCTATTGCTTACCTGCACAAGATAAGATGTAGGGATGTCTTGCCATGGGCAGCTGAAATCAAACACTTTTACCTACACATTAGTTAATGTCGAAGCAGGTACTAGTGCCTATACAGACACCGATAATGATATGATTCCGATATCATCATGCAGCCCTACTTAAACTGCAAAATGAACTATCATTGCTAAATCTAATTTAGCAATGCAGGCTTACAGTTAAGGTTTATTCTTGGGAAAACACTACACCAGTAGGCACATGCTGATGCAAGTGCGCATTGGCTTCTACTATGAGTGTGTTTTGAGTCAATGAGTCTGCTGTCCTTTTATCAAGCTCTGGGGAAATTATTTTACATTACTGTCCATGGTAATGGACTGCACGCTACAGAAAAATGCTGGAGTAAGCTGAACTCAATAAATATTTAGTCTACACCGGACTATCAAAATAACTGTGAATTTACAATATAACATTTCATTCGTCAACATCAGTCTGTTTCTTTTTTTTATAAATTGGTTTGTCCTGGGATCCTACTTTTGCATTTCTATGTGTTGCAGCTGAGCACAGCTGATACTGCCCTGTCTTCAAGACTACATGAGCAGGTGTGCTGGCAGCCAGGTGCAGCAAGCATCCCAGCAATCTGCAGTGTCAGCAGCCTAATAAGGAACCTCTCTCTCTATCTCTCTCTCTATCTCTCTCTCTCTCTCTATCTCTCTCCCTCTCTCTCTCTCTCT
>JBBJLR010000133.1:22200263-22210281 GCA_037577145.1 Brachypetersius gabonensis | reverse complement strand
TCTCTCTCTCTCTCTCTCTCTCTCTCTCTCTCTCTCTCTCTCTCTCTCTCACACACACACACACATACACACACACAAACACACACACCTTACTGTGCTCACCCACCGGCTCAAAAAGGGATGCGTTAGCTATGCTAACTATGTATACTCTGACCTTTCTCTGGATTTCAATCACTCATCTTCACCAGTCATTCAACAGACCTGCCAGTCAAAACTTTAATTAACCCCTAAGGAGTGAAGAAGTCTTCTTTCTCCACAATGCAACATATACATCTATCAAGGAGACGCTGAAGGAGGATACAGTAGCCACTGCAGCTGCCCAGCTGCGGGTGCAGTGTATCAGTGCTCATGAATCAAGCCAACGCTGACATGGGGCCATACAGGGATAAGGAGCCAAACCCTGAGGGAAGGAAGAAGAGGCGCGGTCTCACCTGCAGAGCAAGTCAGAGAGCACAGCCGCCTGTCAATCACCAGCAGAGGAAAGAGCATGTCAGACTCAGGATTTCCCCCTGAGTGCTATTCGCTCAATGAACTCCAATAAAATAAAGAGATCAAAGAGACGAGGCTGGGAGCGGACTCCCTCAGGGCTGAGTCTGAGCCAAGCCAGTGAAATCTACTCTGTTGCACAGTCTAGCACATCCACCAGGTCAAAGCACCATACACTGCACAACTCAGAGTACAGATTAAACCAGGCTTCAAACAGAGTGATCCAAACAAAGTAAGACCCAAGAATAGAATCTGAATTAAACCGGAGACTCTATGAATCTAAAGCAGAGCTTCACGTGCAAGTGTTACACTGACCAATTAATTGTAGACACATTTATTGTACACACATTATTTTCTATAATGACAGATATTACTGCTTGACGACTCTGATTTATACTACAGTATAACTGCTTTTACATTTAAATATGGAACTCTTTATTCATTTTCTGTAGCCTGCGTCCATGTACTCATAAACGACAACCCCCGCCCGGTGCTGCACCTAAATACAACCTGCTGTTTAACTCCCAAACACATGCACTGGTGTCATAGACCCCAACATACAAGGTTTTACTGAAAAGGCCCTGTATATATATGTTTACTGAAAAGGTTATACTGAAATCTTCTCTCTCTTTACTAAATAGATTATTTATATCAGTCACAAAACTATTTATAGCGAATACTGAGTCATATGTCCTAAGATTAATAATGTGAATAATAAGAATATTATTCAAGGGGTAAATGAGGAGGAAGAGTAAATAAAGGAGAAAAATCAAAGCAGCAGCAAATGCAGGACAATATCTGTTAATGATGCGGTTCTGAGAAACCCAAGTTGGAACCTGACCTGACAAATATTTGAGAAATGATATGTCAAGCTCCAGCGCAGTCACTGCTTATGTGGAAGGCTTTCTTCACATAATGGGACCGATGTGCCACAAATTCAATTTTTTTGCTTGAATGTGACACAGATTCAATCTGAAGTGAGCACACAAATCTGATGAATCTTTTCATATCCAGTTTGGATCACTTTGATTTGTGGTCCTAGATAAGACACACGGTCAAATGTTGATGCTCAGCTCAGAATAGTCAGACTCTTTCAGGGTGCGAGTCCGATCACACTCATGTCAGATGGATCAATTGCGAGTGCAAATTGTAGAACTGTTATTTAGATGTAAGGCTTGTAAAGTGAATGCAGTCTTATGGACATAAGTGAGATGCTTGTTGTGCCATTTAGCACTCCAATGAGGCTGAATTCAGAACAGCTGCCTTAGTGTGTATTTTTTTATCGGCTTGGATCAAAGCTTTAAGAGTGCCAGTAAGGCACATCACAGGCCAGTGGCGTCGCGGCAGTGGTGGTGGCTGATCTCCAGCACAAAGACCTGGTCAATGTGCAGTAAAACTACACAGCGTGCGACAGGCCTACAGCCATCATTATCTCCCAGCTGTGTTTATGTGCAGGACATAATGGGACCTGCTGAGTCTCAAAGGCTTATTGGAGCAGCAGAGACATTAAAAAAGGGGAGGAGAGACACCCTGCATCAACCAGCATAGATGCACATTACAGCTGCTCGGCTGTTTGGTTTGGTAAGACATCCAGGCCCTTAAAGTCATCCTGGTAACGCCTCTGGGTAGTTATTTCCAGTCGTACAAGGCTGGTCACACAAATCAAGGCTCCTATTTGTTTGAACAGGAAGAGCCTTGGACAAAGACCTAAAACATACATCCAAGCTGATGTTTCTAAAATACCAAAAATAATTTGTGGACTCTGACTCAGTGAATGTATTGACAAAATAAATGCATTCAATATTATTACTAGTTACTAGGCAGCTGCTATATCATAACAAAGGTTTTGCACATGGCTTGTGAGTGAATTAGTCAAAAATGACCATAACTGTCACACTGACAGTAGTATTTAAAACGTGTGGTTGGGCCTGTATCAAAATATTAGTTACTATACCAACAAGGAGTTGGTACTATTATGACTGCTGCGAGCTCCCCTGGTTCATATGTCAGCAAATTGTCTCTATTTCTGGTTTCTTTGATGGCACTTCTATATCCAGTCACTTCTTCCTCACATCATGCCTGTTAATACTGAGGAGGGCTGTACCATCTGTCATTAATAGGGGGAGGTCCGCTTGGCAGCCGTCATTTAGCAAGCCTCACGCATCGCTCCCTCTGATGATGCATCAGCACATTTACAATCCTGGGGCATCAGAGCAGAGCGAGAAAGCCAGAGAGAGAGAAAGAAAGCGAGCAAAAGAGAGCAGGATGTACAGCCATAAATCCACTGAAGTTTTTGGCAAGCAGAGTAGTGACTGCTTTCCACTGGTGTCACTGAGCAAACTGGCTCCACAAAGCACCACTGGAGAGAAGAGGAGTAGAGAAAAGTGCAGAAATTAAAAGAAAAGGGAAGAGTACAATTAAGAGCAGATAGGAGAGAAAGACAGGAAAGACGAGGAGGAAACAGAAAACATGGCTACCTCTTTGTCTCCTTCTCTAAGTGGAGAATGAGATTTTGATAAATTTAAGGTGATGTACCAATTTAAAGTGATTACAAAATGTAACTTCAGAGACTTTGAAACAGAGCATTTCATGAAAGAAAGAATTTAGACAACAAATACGTTTAAGATAGCAACACACGATCATGCAGTCATCCTAAAATGACTCCAGCTGTCTAGCTTTTCTTTCCAAGTGTTTTCACATGGAAACAAATCTCTATTTCACCATGACAGGCCTTCAGGCTCGCTGAGCATGTTATGTCATAATTGCACAATCTTTGGACGTGCAATAAAAAAACACTAAGATGATAACAGCATAATTCACGATTACTATTAGACTATCTTTAGGATAAGCATATCTGTCAGCGCACAAATCGGCAGCCTTATCCAGGTCGTCACCATAAACAAAACCACAAGTTTAATGAATGGAGGAAATTCAAAGAGTCGTAGCCATTGCGTTTCCATTTGAGAGTGAAAATCGAGACTCCCACATTCCCAGACAATGGATCACATTCCTCACCACACAGGCTCATCCAGTGAATCACTGACTGTTACCTGCGTACACTTCACAATAAGCCTCAGATGTTTCAGTCTGCAAAACGTCCTGAAACAGCAACAATCTGGGCCGTGTAATACAAAAGTAATCGTGTTGGGACTTTCCAGACTTCTGGTAGGGCAATGGACATGACACTAAAAGAAAGGTCAGGAGGAATAGTAAGATTTATGGTCTAGTATTAGATTTAGGGATGCACGATCACAATCAGCCAATCATTCTTTATTTAAACACACAAAACCTATTTTGGTCAATTTTGGGAGGTCAATATAGTTACCTGCGTTTTACTTTCAATGTAATCATGCTACAAATAAAAAGGGCCCAAAGGCATTTTTATTACAATGATTTAAAATAAAAAAAAAAATCTGAAAATGCGCTTATGATGATCATCAAGCCCACACAGTGTGCACCTTAGACAACAGAAAACTTTATAAAACTCTGGCATAAATGGCTACTGGCACATTTAGCAGTACAGAAATCAGAACTGGCCATAAAAATTCATGATCTGGGCCGCCCTAATTGCAATATTGGCTTTGCAATGCTGAAAACACAAAAAGGCTGCAAATGAGCCCTGTAAGTGGCCATTCTGCCTGTAGAATGGAAATCGACTGCTCAGATGTTTTAATGGATATAATCCAATCTATCAGCTTTATTCAAATAATAATTAAAATCAAATTTAATTCTTTCCAATGTAATGAAAAATCTTGCACTTCAAGGCTGAACTGAGGGGGCCCCCTGAAAAGTGCATAATTGTATTTTTATGGCTACTGTAAAAGGTGGTTAATAACTATATTCACACTGAATTAGACCGACCTCAGAGTGTTGTAATAAATAATGCGATTTGGACAATCCAATAAATAATATTGATCAATAGCATGCAGGTAAGTCTTTAACTATGTTACAGCAAGGTGGTTTTTTAAAGATAGTGCTAGGGATATAGTAACCACAACATTGCAATTTAATCGCAATGTGGTGTTTCCGTCCATATCATGCAGCCCTAGGAAGACTGGAGGGCAGCAAGCGCAGTGCTCAAGCCTCTCCTTCAGCTGTTCTGAAAATCTGAGCTACTGAATCTGTCACACAAGGTCTAATAGTCCTGAGCCACATCATTACCAAGATTAATGTTTTTATTTTTCTCATAATTTCCTCCTCTTTAACAAAAACAGATAAATAAGGCAAGGCCTGTGCATTCCTTTGCAAAGCAAAGCTGTTGGTGTAAGTGCTTAAAATGCAATGAGGCTTACGCTATGTGCTTTTTTTTTTTTGGTAAACGCTTGTTTTAAATGGTCCTCTCATGCGCATCCAGAGATTGCACCTCTATCAGCCAGTACTGGCATGCAAGATCCTCGCAAAAAAAGAGCAAGGAGGAGGGAAAAAAATTATGCGAGTACGGCATCAAACGTCTGCTGCCTATTGGCGTCGCTCCACATGACCAAATATGGTAAGAAAAAAAGCTCCCTTTTCCGTGAGTTCAGGAAAAAAAGAGGGTTTATAACATGCTGTGCAGAAAGATAGAGCCCTCACACTCAAACACACTGACCACAACGAGTGGGAGAGGGAACGCTCCATCTGCAGACCACTGGGCAAATGGGCAAATGGGCAAATGACAGCACTGTCACAACTGCATACACACACACACACACACACACACACACACACACACACACACACACACACACACACACACACACACACACACATTCACAGAGTACATTCTGTCTTCACCATCCTGAACTGAGCAAAAACCCTTCACTTTTCTACTAGACAAAATATGCTCACCACACTAAGAGAAATGAGATCTAGGGAAAAATAGAAAAAAAAGCCACTTCTTATCCCTCTCCCAGCATTTTTGTTCAAGATGGAGTGGTTTTAGCTTTCAGCCACTTCTGTCTATTATGTAAGTGAAAAACACTCAGGGGAAAAAGAGACACTTGTCCAAATATTCAACCTGTCAACCGGCAAGGCCTTGAGAGAAAACTAACAACTGCGCGACCTTGCAGGCGCAAGCTATCTGATCAATGGGCCGACTCTGCATGCTCACTGCCGGCAGATGAAGCGAGAAGGCACTGAAACAGTAGGCTAATCATGACATGAAAACATGTGCTGACCTCCTGTAATATATTCCATCTCAATTCCGTATTTACTGACACCTGCAACAGGGAAGCTATTTTCTAACGTCAGGCTGGAGGTGAACAGATCCTTGGGTCGAAAGGATGGGAACTAAATAAAGCTCGCTTTCACAAAACCTCAGCTTCCTCCATTTGACTTGAAATGTGTTTTAACATCAATCACAATGGGGGCAAACGTCTCAACTTTCTAAAATAAGTTTCATGAAACAGCCAGTTAAAACACTGATAATGTACCATGTTATTACACTGAATTATATATTTCTACTGATTGATTGGGCAAGAACATACAGCAGAGGGAAGATTGATTGTACTTGTTAGGTGGGAACCAGTTAGCTTAACTAGCTAGTTAACGTGAACATGACTGTTATAAATCCTTAAATCTCCAAAACAGTAACTTCACAGTTGGGGTGGCTGGTTGCTTGGTGGTTAGGGAGTAGCCCCTGCGATTAGAAGGCTGTGAGTTTGAATCCCAGGACTGCTAGTTGCACCACTGAGGTACCCACACTCGCCTCTCTGGGTGCCCCCTGTTGGTGGCAGCTTGGTGAATGGGTTAAATCCAGAATCCAGAGACAGAATTTCACACTGTTCACACTGTGTGGTGTACTGTGTTTATGTGTGACTGTAAGGGGCCACTTTATAGGACGAGAAAAAAATAGCTTCTATTGAATTCTTTTCAGTTTTGACAAGATATGGTATTTTCAAATGATAAAGTTTTTTTTCCGATGGCAACAATTTGTTCTGTCCTAGATTCTCTTCATGCAAATGAATGATAAGGTTATATGGAAGCTGCTAAACTTACTAACTAGTGGAATTACAAAATGGGCTACATGTGGTACTTATTAAGTTTTTCTAAAGTAAAGTGGTCCCTTATAGTGGCACCTGGGGAGCAGTGTGTGTAGAGATAGTACCTTGCTCAAGGTGCCACTAGCAGACTAGGGATTTGAACCCACAACCTTCTGATCACAAGGGGCATTCTCCCTAACCTCTAGAACACCAGCTACAATGTTGATAATTTCATGTAAACAGTCATGTTTGATAAATTGATTAAATAGCCAATAAGTTTTAGTCCCACTCAGTCTTTTCAGTCTAGACAGAGTGAGCTCAGCAGTCACTCTTCTTGCTGCTCAATTTCCCTCTCTTGTATTTAACATTAGCTAGCGCCACACACCACATATGACATGCCCTGCTGGAACATTTAATGGCACATAAAAAAGTATCCAGCATAAACCCAAGAAGTTCATGATGTGCCTTGTAAAATCTTCCTGCTTCTGACAAGTATCCTTTAGCTACGCCATCCAGCCACGGCCTCCAAGCCGCAATAATCGAGTGAAGAGAGATGCTAAAACAGTGAAGTGATTTAAGATCCTGCTGCTGCACTCTTTCCGTCATGCCGTACATTGGAACACACGATGCCATTCTGTGCATATATCCACGGCGCATGTGCTTCTATCACATCCTTCGTTTACGCCTCACAAAATCCCGAGCTGTGAGAAAACATTTTCTCCCCAAAGAGAATTAATGCCATGCCTAACTCGTTCTTGAGTGACGCCTCGTCCCCCCCCACCCCCACCCCTCGTTCCCTCCCAGCATGGATATTAATCATCATCAGCATATCTATTTAACGGGACAGGACTCTGTAAATCAGACAATGGAATGTGTTTTTAGGTCGAAGCATGCGAGAGGATTTCAAGGGTATTACGTGACATGAGATCTCAAAGAAAAAAAGGGGGGGGGGGCGCGTTCCTCAGGAGAGACAAGCAAGAGGAGATTAGGCCTCAGGCTTGATGACCTCACTGTGCGGACACAGAGCAGGGTGGAGGTGAAAGGTCCAATGCAGGCCCCCTCATTTTAGGACTCTTCAGAAAAAATTGTGTCTCTTTTCTGAGCAAACACACAGACCACAGTCACTGCCAGTGGCATCTGTCTGGCCTACTTGTTAAAAGAGCTGATTAATACTCAACTAGCCTACTTGTTCAGTGAGTATTGCACAAAATGCTCACTGCTTGTTAGAATTTAACCTACAAAGTTTGACTTGGCAAAACAATTAAGCTTTCAAATACTAATTAAAACTTCAAGTAACAAACAAATACTCAGCTGCTCTCTCTTCAGAAATTGCTAATTGCTAATATGTTGATAATTAAGTTTTAATTCCTTACACTGTTATTGAATTATAATTATTGTTCAAAAACCTGTATCTCCTTTTCCAGGTCACAAAATTTGCAGTCAACATTTTGACACAACATCAAGGAAGAGGTCAGTGTTGCAACATGATAAAATGTAATTAAAAAATAAATAAATAAATACTAGGATCCTCACCTCACCTCACCTAAAAGCCAAAAAACTTCACTGCTTTTCACACAGCCATTGAGGTTAAGAGAGCGGAGATGCTTAAAATAACCGGTGTGGAAGCACTGAAAATTAGAGAGATAGAGAAATGTACATTAAGAGTATGAATGCAGCCAGTTCAATAACTCACCCAGGGTAAAAAAACAAACAAACAGGAAATCAAACTTTTGTCGGGTGAATTTTAGTTGCCATCTCTATTCAGAATCCCAATGGCAGTAAATAAAATAACAATTCAGTTTGTCAGCATTAAACTCATCAATTAAGTGGTCCACAAAAACTATTTTTGAACGACAGACTACAACTGTAGCCTCTACAGCACCACACAGCGCAACAGCAATTTAATACATTGTTGCCCCCTACTGGATATTTAAAACCTGCAGTAATTAAACTATTTTTCAATGTTTTCATGACAAGTATTGATGTAAGTACTCCTTCTGAAACACTAACAAATACTTGCTGTACAAATTTGGATAGTTTGCTTTATGCACATAAGATTATGCCAACTTGCTCTCAGCTGTCACGTATTATAAGCAATGCTAACATTTTAACAATGCTTATGTGAAATGATGGTAGCTCACTTCAGGTTTCATTTGAGGAAGACCATCAAGGCGCTTCCTTTATTTACTGACAATATAAAAAGAGTATAGCTTCAGATGATTTAAAGCAGACCGGGAAATCCTCTCATTGGGATTACTGCTCCCTTCTCAGTCAGTGATGAGCCGGAACAACTTTAAACAATCAGACTGATGACAGCACTGGGGAGTGTGACCAGAAAAAGGCTTTTAACAGCCCCATCCTGCTACGAGGCCACTTCCTACCATTATTTCTTCCACTTCTAGCATATAGTGGATGAGCATGGCTATGGAGGACCACAAAAGAAGCATTCCAGCTTTCTATCCCCTAGTCTAAAACAAACACGACTAGCATGCCTTCCATTAATCATGTCTGCAAGGCATGTACACAATGTAGGTAGACTCTCACAAGTTCAGGAATGCTCACATGAAACCTCTGTATGAATTGTATGTGTGTGCGGTGTCCGCTGCAGAGGATATGCAGCACTGCTGTGCTGTGTGGCCCTACAGACCACACATTCCTGTGTGAGCAGAGAACCCTTTCTCGTGCCTCTCTCTGCGTTCCTCCCGTTATGCTAGCCCTGTTTTTTGCTCATATTTATGCTGACCATTATTAGAAAGTCAGTGGGCCAGTGTTTACATGGTGTGACCCCCAAGGCAAAAAGGAGACAGCTGCTGGGCCAGAAATCTGAGTACATGTACACATCCTATGAAACCACTTAGTAAGATACAGTATTTAACTACTATAATTGCTCGAATGGGACTGACATTTAGTTCCTATGAATAAGCAGAATCTGTCCATGTTTGCCCATGTACTGGATCCCTGTGGACGGACTAAAATGGACTGAAACGAATAATTCACCTTGTTAGAGCAGCCTGGCTGAACCATGTTGAAAGTCATTTTAAAATGACCAAAATATACACACACAACTGATAAACTGTGCCCAGTCTGTATATTAAAACACTCACAATTCTGTTCCTTATAACTAGATTAATTACAGGCAGATTAAAGACGGTCCCAAACACATAAACAGACCCCAGAACAAACAGTAGCAAGACGTAAGTTTCACCTTTCATCTCAGAACCGCCACCCCCTCAATGCCAAACAGGTTTATAGTGTTTAAAATGGTACTTTCCCACATGGATGCTTGAATAAGAGGATTTTGCTACCAGCCCAGGCCTAACATTAATCGAATTCTGTATTGATGATCAAAATGATTAAAAACATTGTGGTATTTAAAAAATATTTTTGTTTTGCAACCATAGGCCAATATAAACTACCATAAACCACAATGCTTGGTCAAACAACTGCTAATTGTTAATAGTAGTAGTAGTAGTGGTCGCTAGCCTATTGTGACCCGGGGCTATTGTGTCTTCCAGTCGGGCTACCAAAATCTATCTCAGCCCTGCCCTCGGGCTATCATAGGAAGGAAAAAT
>JBBJLR010000133.1:22182705-22193885 GCA_037577145.1 Brachypetersius gabonensis | reverse complement strand
GAGAGAGAGAGAGAGAGAGAGAGAGAGAGAGAGAGAGAGAGAGAGAGAGAGAGAGAGAGAGAGAGAGAGTGAGAGGGGAAGGCCTGCCATGTGAGGACTGGTTTCAAATGGAGGAGAGTAGGAATAACTTCAGATTTATATATTACTACCAGAACATCTGCAAGGCACTTATTGCATATTTGCAAAGACCTAAGTAAACACGGGCTAAAGTTTCAGATGGCTGTGACCTCACAAGTGAGGAATGCCCCCGTTTTGTTTTTTTTTTGTTGCTTTTTCCCCTCGATCGTCACAACCAGTTAGGAGTTAAACGTCTCTCACAAGCCTAAAAGGGGGCGAAAATTCACCGGGGTTACACAACCGGCCGTGTGGTTCTGGACCTAGCTCTTTCAAATTACATGCTATCAGATTCAAAGCGGAGGAGGGCTGGTTTGGAACATGATGTGGTTCTGAGTCGAAGGGCCGCATCTCTTGAGGTTTCTCCCCCCGCGTCAATCATCGTAACTGAAAGTTAATTGAACATTATGCAACTGTTGTCCAAACTAAACATTTTTCAGTCTTATTTTACATGGATACATTTATGAAAATGCCGTCTTGGGTAAAAGGAAATGCAGGCCAAGCCTATGCCAGGGTAGCTTGGCAGTTTTGCTTTTTCATTTAGGTTCTTCTCATATGCATACATCTGGGTCTCCCTTTTAAGGATATTTTGAAGACAACCATGCAGAGACATTCCAGTTCTGTGCGGGAGCCTAAAATTAGGAAAAGTGTTTTGCACATTTAATGAGAGCCTATCTATTATGAACTTGCTTATTACACAATCATTGACCGACACTGTAATTACATGTTTTGAGGTATTTACAGAATCAAAACGGAGTTGCGGCAAACACAACACTCCAATGTATTCTGCACAGTTGGAAATATTTGTTACAGCAAACTAAACCAGATCATGCAAAGGGGAATAGCTTGAGCTGGTTCTGGGACTGGCCCAGCTGTCTGTCAGCATGGTGTAGTCCACCCTTCTGCTCTGCTCCTAGATCAGCCTTGGTGTTGTAGTGTTTCCAGCCTGAGCACCGGGGCTACGGCAGTCCGGAAACGCAGGGCAGTGTTCTCTACATCCTGCCCTGGTCAGGCCCATGCCAGAGCCTTGTTATCACTATGCAGAATTACCTCCAGATTCCTCTGGGCTCCACTTGCCCTCGCATTACAGCAAGTGACCGAAACAGAGAGGGAGAGAGAGAAAGAGAGAGACCTCGAGAGAGAGGGAGAGAGAAAGAGAGGGTCAAAGAGAAAGAAAATGGTGCTGTTATGCATTCCAGAGGCTATTCCAATCGTCTGTCACCAGGTTCAATCTGTTCCTTATAAGGCGAGGGCATTCCCCTCATATTTTCCAAACACCACACTGTTATCAGATCCAGTTTCGTGGCCAATTACCGGCCTGCCTCACTGCTCAAAACTCTAATGCCTGGTCAGCTACCTCCATGCTACATCACCAGTCTAAAGGCCTGTTCTGAGGCAAAGCCCAGGGGGAAATCATCACTGCACAAACCGTCCCAGATCTAAATTAAAGACTGAATGCTGTAGTGATACAAGCTGAGATCATATTTTGATTCATGCTGACCTTGCTCTGTCGATTCACCAGAGTTCTGTGGGACACATGGCTGAAAACCAAAATTCAAGAAAGGGACAATATCAGGGACATAGCACACCCTCACCTTTACTGAAATGCAGTTCCATCCCCCCACTTTTGTCAGATTGAAATGATGCTACATGGGTCAGATTGTATTTATAATTAGGCTTCCCCGTCATAGAACACCCCCACTTTTGTAAATCTTGATACACCCCTGGAAAATATCCTGGGCTAAATTAATGCCGCTTTATGGTTTTGGCACAGGCCAGTATTCTGGCTATTTTTGCACAACTATGGCACTTTCTGGAGTAGGATCTCACTAAATTTCACTGGTTTCTCTTAGATACACTGTTCAGCAGAGAGAATTCACTTAGCAAAGCAACCCCCCCCCCCCTGTCCTCAACCCCCTGCCTGTCCTCAATCCCACAACAGAACCAAAGGGAAAAAAATGCAAGAATGTTCGTGACTGGCAACAGCACACCACAAATATTTTGGGAAGAGAAAGAAGAGGAACAGGAAGCCAGAGAAAACACAATATACGATGCTACCGAGATACACACTAAGTGTTACATGGTCTATGGGAATCAGGGGTTCCGGACGCCAGAACTAAGTTCACCGTGATAAAAACAAAGGCTATTTAAACTCACCAGAACTGGACTGTTGATATTACAGAGAGAAAATAGCCGGTATTTAGACTGGTCAGGATAAAGACACATTAAACACAGGGCATTTGTGGAAGAAACTAAAAAAAGGTATTTTTGGTGGAGCTGGAGTGGAAGTCGGTGATTTTAGTGCAGTTTCGTCCAAGTTGCCGCCTCGTTCATTTCTGCATCATGAGCAGAAAACAGCAAATAATACACACCAACAATTAAAGCAATTAAAGAAAAAGGAAAGAACACGACTATACTTTTGTTTCGTTCAGGTACAAAAACAAGACCCCAAGTGCTACGACTCTGCAAAAAGGTTTGCCACAAGGAAAGCCGTTCACTTCTGCATCAAAGGACCTAAAGCACCCATGAGCTCATAAACCTCACCGTAACGTAAACACTCCCATTAACAGCCACACACAAGGTGCAGCAGCAGAGCAGGAAACTTTAGCCTAACGACCCCAGTTCTGCACACAGCGAGTGAAAAGGAGTAAATCTGCTAACACGGACGGCTGGCTACTCACCTGCACTGAGTTTGGACGTGTGGACGGGCTGCAGGTCTCCAGAGCTCCCGAGAGTGTGGACTTGGACTTGGACTGAGAGAGGAGTCTTCAGTGTTCAGCCTGCAGTACAAGCCCTGCCCCCTCTAACTGCTCCATCTCCAGTGTTTACTGCTCTGTTCACACACAGCTGGCTGCAGCTCTCCACAGTGGGCCAAAGACAAAAAAAAAAATAAAAAAATTGGAGCAATTAAATGACCAATCCGTCAAGCTGGCACAGAAAAGGGAGGAAAAAAATTCAAACACCAACACCTTAAAAAAGATTTGGGGAGCAAGAGGAGCAGCCATGCTGACTTGCCCAATGCCCTTTTTTGGTGATCCTTCATGAGGCCCTCTGCAAGAACAAGCCACTGTCAGTAGTGATCACACCAAATGTTAGTCTTGGAGACAAAAAGGGTGCTTGGCGGTCTGTTGAAGCACTTTAAACCCAGGCCTAATATCTTCTGGGAAATGAATGAAACAGATTTAGAAAAATCACACAAGGTACCCAAAAATACCCCCCAAAAGTCATGACCCCGAAAGCCAGTATTAGTGCGCTCAGTGCCAGATCGTGATCCAGCATGATGCTGATATGAGCCATGCTGTTTGAAATAACCCATTAGATTTGATCACCAGTTGATCCGGTCCCCCAGGCCAAAGTGGTTAAGTATAAACTTGTTTCGTCTCTGTTATGGCCTTCAGCTGGGTTGTCTGTGTGTTATGTACTCGCTTCAAGCCTGATCATTTTAAAATGAGGCTTGTGTAGGCGATGCTAAGAAGAACACGCATGATTAAATGGATTCAATCGTTGCGTCTTCTCTGACAGAAATCCCCAGCATACTTTCCTGAAGAGATAAGAGTGTGTTCCGGCCAGGGGTGGTTGTTGGGAAGGGGTGGCAAATCGCCCGAATGTGCATAAGAGTTAGAGTGTTAATTGTATGGGTTTGTTTTCTTTCACTGTGTGTATGTATATGTGTGCATGGGTTTGTGTATGTGTGTGTGTGTATGTGTTGGCAGCTTTAAAAAGAATGGAGAAACACCCAATATTCAAACTGTTGCAAATAAATCATGCAAACGCCACTGAAGGGAAATGATCATTTATTTGCTTTGCACAAACACCTTTGATGAAACAGGACCCGCACAACGCTTTATCACAAAGCAAAGATAACATAGAACATTTTTCCCACACTTTTTCTAAACCAAAAACAGTTAAATGTCTCTCTGCTTATGCACAATTCAGTAACAAAGCAGATGCTGCCAAGAATTTTATAGTCCCTAGAACTAAGAGCTTTTGCCTGGTCTATATTTACCTTGATGACTTCACGTGTTTACCTCAGCAATAATCTGACGTTTATTGCAGCTCTGCCCAGGTCTGACCTCATGTGGGATCAGTGATCAATACAGGGTTTCTTTGGACATATTAGGTAATTGGCTAAGCTTCATAAGAAGTTATTCGTTTTGCTCAGCACTGAAGGCTTCTGTCCATGTCTATGTATGAGCTTGTTTTAAACACACCATGTGAACCATGAGCAGCCATGAACCACCATGAACCATGAATCACACAGCAAAGGCTGTGGCGTGCCAACGTCTCTTTTTGCCCAATGCATGAGGGCTTATTTTACTTCCGGCCAGTCGGGTTTTCACATGATAGTCTATCATGAACAGCTTTGTAATGGCAAGCAATTTTAAACAATGCTGTGTTGCACACATAACACACACGGGCCGTAAACTGAGCGCAATTACTTTGTTAGGACAATTCAATTGCCTGCATTCATCAGGGTTTCTTGACAGGCCGGAGTGTTTGGGAAAAGTGGCAAATAATACCTGTCACCGTTCTCTACTTTAAGTACCATTTCCACAACCTGTCACCTGGGAACGCCTATTCTAAAGAATAAGTCGATGAACTTTTATTATACCGCACATTCCCATTCAGCCAGAACAGAGTCTTTAAATACGGATTTGTTACTGTAAAATGCCACACATTTTCACTTTGCCACCGCACTAAAGCAGCTGCAGTGCTGACCACCAGCCAGGGGAAAAGGTAGCTCCTTCCAGTTAGCACTGAACATCAAAGAGACCTCCCTTCCCATTGGAGCGTGGCAGGGTCACACAGCCAGCTGTAAGCACCATTCAGGCCAGTAGCACAGCTGCCTGGACATGCTCCACTCCATGCTGACCTCAAAGTTTTGGACACTAAGAGATTACAGCAGGCCCCATATCAAAGACCTGTCTGCCTCTAGCTTAACACCAACGGTAAACAGTAAGTTAACAACACCGTCTCTCTCCTGGAGGATTTGACTGAGTTGGAACGGACTGCCAAAAACCAGTCAAGTGCATGCAGACACAGTTAAGGTCAAGGGCGTTTTATAATAGATGAATGATTAATGATTACTAGAAATGTACGAAATTTTAAAATGAAATGTTTAACAAAGGCTTCCATTTACCCTTAAAGGTCAAGAGCAATTGTTTTTATTATTCACATACAATAATATGATAGAAAACAAGAGGTCTATTGCATTCTTTATCAAGCCCTGCATGCACCTCTGCGCTGTAAGTACACATTAAAAATGTTTAACCCAAAAATAATCCTCAAGCATCAGGCAGCAAATTCATAACTATTACATATAACTTTTAAAGGCATTAAAGCCTTTTCGTTGCTTTAAAAACCACAATGACTAGAATAGACCATTTCACATCAAAGCATTCAAATGTCTTTGTTCATATCATAATGATTGGATTCCTCCACTTGTTCCAAAGACATATAATATAATAAATAGTACTAGATTATATTGTTAACAATGGCAATGGTTGCAGCTTCTGAGAATTAAAGCACAGATCACGGTCATGTTGCAGACAAAGATACCATTAATAAAGAGGATGTGATCTCATATAGTCTGCTGAGGGGATACATTCAGTTCTATCTGGGCAATGAATAGTGCAGTGACCCTCCTGAATGTGCCGCAGTGCTAATGTTCGAGCGCATGTCATAGTCTGACTATGTGATAAAGCAAATGGCCCAGATGCTCGTATCTAGCGAGGTTCTGCATGCGCTCCATTGTAACACAGAGGCCAGAATGGGAGCTGGCAATAAAAGGAGCGCAGTGCCATGTGGTTATTTCATTTCTGCGTGGCCTGTCTTAGAGGCTGGAATAAATCTCGCTGTGCTGAAACACTACACTCTCATGTGGAAACTTGGGTTTTGAAGTTGCATGAGAGATGACTAAGGACCTGAACTTTCCCCTGCGCTTGTCCGTACCAGTCTCTCCATGGCTAATTTCCTTCTGCCATTATGGAAAATGATTTATTATGATCAGTTGCATATAATGCACTGCAAAGTCTGCTTCCAAAACCCAGCAGCATCCCACCTATGATGGGTCTTGTCTCTAAGCATAGGCGACTTCTGAGGTCTCACCTGTTGGGAGGTTTTTATCACTAAGCATAAATCATAGATAAGCACGCATATCCATCAGGGCTGAATGGTTCTGATCTCATGATTTGATCTGAGTTCTATAGGAAATGGTTCAGTGTAGCATCAGCTCATGAAAATTCAGCTACATTCTTTGGGGAAAATATGCAGAATCATTAATATATTTTGATTCCATGTATTTTTTTTCCCATTCAGTTAATTCCACCCACAACCTAGGGTTCCCCATCACACTGTGCTACCTTGAAGCTGGAAGGTTCAAGGCTATCTCATGCTTCCTCTGGGACACAACTGCTGCTAATGTGATGTCTCTAGACAGCTTAACAGGAGAAGAATAACTTTTGTTTCATCAGCTAACAGACACAGACACTGGCTTGCATCATACTAAGTGTTGAGGGGAGATGGAGGGCCATCTTGCCTACCCAGAGAGGGCAAGGCCACTTATGCTCTTAGGATCTTCCACTAACAAGTGGAACAAGTGCCTGGAGGCAGTACCATGGATAGAAGATATATATTTCAAACTTCACATCAATCACTTTGACACGATTTAACATTAGTTTGAAACAATACAGAACGCCAAATATACAAATGTGATAAGATAACATATAGCTGGATGTTTCTGGGTTGAAATATAGACAGAGAAGGCCAAAAAAGTACTGCATGCTTCACTGAATATTAATAAAACTGAGTTAGATTTTTTGTATTTGATTTTGAAATTTACCAGTATTGATGCAGCTGAAACACCATCTTCAGATCAATTCATTACAATGCGTTTTCACGTCTTTAAAAGGGCCCATGGTGAACTGAGAAAGATCAGATCAAAGAACAGATCAAGATCAAAGTAAAATAATTATGGAAAACATGCAGACAAACTCTAACAGAGAATACAAAATATTTTTAATAGGACAAAATAGAAATGCCTACTGAGTTTGTACAATTATCTTCTCTGATGACTCAGCAGAATGACAGCAAAATGAAGCTTGATGCCCCGAAGCAGTTTCCACAGAGGGAGACATGCAACGTATCAACCGAACCTTGTAGACTCACCGAGGTCCCACTCACCGTGAAACATTCTGCTTATGATTTGAGCTGATCCCCCTTTGTTTCATGAGCCCCCTCAGCCTAAACTGCTCTGACATGCAGAACAGTTCGGCAAGAGACAATAAACCTTTGGAAACAATTTCTCAGCAAAGGTCACGCAGAACAATGTGTGGGATGTTTAACGCTACCTCAGAGACTGCATCTGTGTCCAATCAAAACTGAACCATCTGCTCATAAAAATGCAAAAGCTGGATTAATAGGACAGTCTTTAAAAAAGAGGGGCCACATGAAGATGTGGCACATGTAGGAGGCCAAATACCTTTATAATGAGGACTTACGGGGATCCCGTCCATGCCTGGACATGGGAATATAAAAATAGGCCAAATGCAGGTCACCTGTCCTGTAGGTGATCACATATTTGATTATGTAGACCCTGTCTGTTGACTCACTCTGACTGCTTGGCATCTAAGTTAAACTCCCCTAATCAGGCAGGCCCTGGCGCACGGATCGGTGTTGATACAGGCTATCTGCATGAATCCATTCCTAGAGGATACCGTACCACTCCAACTCCCTTCCTTCATCCACCTTCTGTTTCCTCTATCAAACACCATCTCACGGTATCAGTGGCAGAGGGAGGCAGTCACTTACTTACTTACTCATACTTCTCTCAATATTTGTAAGTAAGGGATGCAATCTTTTGCCTCTGTTGCACTTCAGTCATTGAAATTAAGTTAGAATTGTATTTCAAACCGAGAGGAACCCAAAACGAGTAGAACAGAGCCTGGAACACTTAAGCCATGATACGATTAGATGCTAGATGTACTAAGACGCTCTACAGTAGTTGTACTGTTTCTTTCATTTCATTAAAGTTACAACAATTTTACTTTACACATTTTTCATTTATATGTTTTAGGCTATTCTACACATCTTTGGCCACCATCTGTTAGATATGTAGTAGAATGTGTTCAGTTTGTACATTTATATGCGCTACCAATCCAGGTTTTTGCACACTACTGATTTTTACCACTTACCCAGACTGTAGATTTTTATTCCTGGTCATTGGAAAGTTGTTGAGTGAACAACTATAAACAGAAAAGGTCAAATTAAACAGGAAAGAATGTGTAAGAGCACATGTCTGACATCCGATTAACTGGTTGTGTGGTGATGCCAAGTCAAAACATAGACTGTCCAGTATAACTGTAAAATCAATATCGCCACATTGTCACTCAATAGCCTGTTAAATGTCTAACAGTTGTCTAGTGGTACACAAATTAGAATTAGAATTATATTAGGTGGCTTTTTGTAGGTCAGTAGTGATGAATATAAAAATCAGATTTTACTCAGATGGTGAACATACTATAAATGTACGTAACATGCAGATGTGGAAGATCTGTGTACAAACTTTTAACTGGGACTGCATATGAGAAAACTGGATTCACTATTTCAATTAAAAAGTTCAACATAGGTATTACAGTGAGGGAGGTGGTCCTTTGTTGCCTCCTACTGGTGAAAGCTATAAATTACAACAATGCAGATGTATCTAGAGCACCATCTGCAGATGAGGATAAAATTGAAGTCAAATCAGGCTCTTTCCTACTGCATTTAGTCAAAAATATCGACCACGTGCTGTTTTCTTTATCATGGAGCATAAAACAAGAAAGTCCTGATCTTAATGGTCCTGCTAGGGTCAGTTGCAATGGAACTCTGTAGCTAGTCTTAAAGGACGACCATTAATCAAGCTTAAGATCAGGCCTCCAGGTGTAGTTTGAGGGTAATGGTCATATTGGAGGTTGCAGTAGCGGTCAGCTGGACTGAACCCACGACCTCCTGACCTCTGTTATAAACTCTCACAGCTGCCATCACCCCCCCATCCCTCTTTGAAAAGGATGGACATGACACATTATGCAGTCTGTGATGGCCATCATTTTTGACCCGTTATTTGAAATGAGCAGGACGAAGGCATGAGTAAGTAAGATGCCTGCAGTCAGTTTACATGTTTTGTTGATTTTCAAAGTAAAAATAAATGAACACTCTACTGGGAATACTTGCATATGCCGTTTTCTCCAAATTCTAGTCCAACATTTCTCTTTATTTACTGAATTGTAACACCGAAAAAATATGTAAACAGAGCACATACAACAAAGAAATAAAAATAATGATCATTTTTGCACAGACCATTGGGCTTAAAAAATCTAAGTATGTAATGGATTAGTATATTTAGAATTGCATATAATACACTATATGTAATTTATAATAAATGTAATGTATTACTAAAGTCATAGATATAATACAAATAACCTCTGCATGGTGAATTTAAAGAGCTGAATCAGGGGCATCATTAGGCCTGGACGCCCAGGGCTATCTCCCTGAATATTTAACAAATAGCCTCAGACCACAACATGAATAATAACTGTAAACAGTCAATCACTCTGGACCCAAACACATACAAAACTAACCTCCAACTACAAAACTTGTCCAGACCTTATGATTCCTTTAGTGTGTTGAAGATTGTTCATAGATGCTGTATTTTTTTTATATAAAATCTCCATTGCTAAATTTCAGTCACAAAGCTGAAGTCTAATAGGTAACAGCTGCCCAAATTTAAAGTGGTATTAAAATATTTGAATGTGAAGTTTACCTCCTCCTTGCCTAAAGTGAGAGGACAATACAGAGAGATTCTTAACAGAGAGGGAAAAAGCAAGAGCATGTGATGCTCTGGAGCGTCCGCACAGACAAACTCATCAACAAATCAAATCCACCCCTGGGCCACCATAGCCCTGAATGTTTCAAAACCCCAACAACACCTCTGAGGCAGTGTTTGACTGGTCTGTAAACGGTATGATGTACATTTGTGGTGAGGAAGCAAGTAAACTCAATAAACTGATTGATTTCTGTTTCTGTATCTGTATAAGACTGTGTAAACATTGAGTTTAGATGAACGCTGAAGAGTCAGTCCAGCACTGAGGATTTCTGTTGGGTCCATCTCTGACGAAATCACCTGCAGTTGGATGAAGAAGAAAGTACAAGAAAACTCAATTTGGGTCAGTTTGACCCCACAAGCAGAGCTTTGAACTCAAGCTATAACCCAGATATGTTCTCTAGAGCTGTTTTATAATTTTCTTGAATAAGGAATCATCCTACTTGGAACATCAAATCTGAAGCATATTTGAGAGATGATGAGCCTCAGAAGAACTTGCCAAATATACAGGCTACAGGGTCAAGATGACCTCAGTTCTGCCCCAGAGGGTCAAATCAAACTTTCAGTTTTTCTGTGCTCTTTGAGTCAGATAACCTGGTGTTAAAGGATGCAAGCAGATGGAAAAATAAATCGGCACATATTTTGTGTCAGGATACAGAGCAAATTTATTCATCTTAATCACACAGAATTTGATTTAAATATTTACACAGTTGGCATGGTAGGAATATTAGCCTGTTCCACTGTCTAATCCCTCCTTCCTGACAGTACATGCACATATTTTAGCACCCCATCGTGAGTCAATATCCCATGCGAGTCAATGTTGTGTTAAATATGAATATAATCTGAAAATATGAATGGCTGATTTGTCAGAAAGTTCAAACAATCACACGAGAAAAAACAAGCACAAACACACAAACTAAAACAGTGATATGTCTGTAAGCAGTCTTTTTTTCTGCAGAAATTGATGACCAATCAATCTCAACGTTTCTGAAAAATTTATTTTTCCCCTCCATACTGCAAGCTGATGTGTCACTCGGTTCACTGGCCAGCATTAAATAACTTCTTTCTGCCCTCCATCCCAGACATGGCCTCCACGTTCTTCCTCCAGTCTGTCACCTCCTCTTTCTGTGGAGAGGGAGTGAGAGAGAGAGAGAGAGAGAGAGAGAGAGAGAGAGAGAGAGAGAGAGAGAGAGAGAGAGAGAGAGAG
>JBBJLR010000133.1:22168326-22181978 GCA_037577145.1 Brachypetersius gabonensis | reverse complement strand
CTCTCTCTCTCTCTCTCTCTCTGTCTATAAGTGAATAGAAACTATAGTGATGTGGTGCAGTGATGTTGGTCAGGTGTCTCTCTCTCTCTCTCTCTGTCTATAAGTGAATAAAACTATAGTGATGTGGTGCAGTGATGTTGGTCAGGTGTGGGCGGGTGTCTCTCCCTCTCTGGGGTGGGGTGTGTCTCTGCTGTTGTGGCAGGCTGATATATATTGTCCTGGCAGGACGCTGCTGTCTGTCCTCTCTCCGAACAGAACGGGAAGTTTTTCTAATTCCATGGAAAACAGGGGATACATTTTCTCTCTCTCTCTCTCTCTCTCTCTCTCTCTCCCTCTCTCTCTCTCTCCCAGTTTTCTCCAGCAGTCCCTTGTGTTTCGTCGCTTTATTCTCTCTCTTCTCTTCCTCAACCAGAGAAAAGCTCCGTATTTCTTCTCCCACATTCTTATATATTTGCATAATTGTTAATATACCTCAAGGCACGGCATTAAAATTTATCGTTCTTAGAGCAAACACAAAAGTGGCTGGCGAAACCTTCGCTCTCTCTCACCCCTACCCCCACAGACAAGAGAGGGAGAGAGAGAGAGAACAAGAGAGAGACAAAGTGAGAGAGAGAGACAACAAGAGAGAGAGGGAGAGAGACAGAGGGAGACAGAGAGTGAGACAGAGAGGGAGACAGAGAGACAGAAAGAGAAAGAGAGAGAGAGACAGAGAGAGAGAGACAGAGAGAGAGAGAGAGAGAGTAAGAGAGAGAGAGAGAGCGAGAAAGAGACAGACACAGCAGAGGCAGAGAAAGAGAGAGAGACAGAGACAGCAGAGACAGAGAGAGAGGGAGACAGAGAGAGAGAGATACAGCAGAGACAGAGACAGCAGAGGGAGAGAGAGAGAGAGAGAGATACAGCAGAGACAGAGAGACAGACACAGAGACAGCAGAGGCAGAGAGAGGGCGAGAAAGAGGGAGAGAGAGAGGGAGAGAACCACTTTCAGTCAAACAGAGAGACAAACAGCAGGAGAGCAGCAAAAAAGTGAGCTTTAGTCTGAGTGTACAATTATCCCTAATGGCAGTGGATTAATGGTGTGAATATGCCAGAGACAGGCAGTATATAGCTCTTATACCATCTCCATAAGAAAACACAAAGCTATCAAACTGGACCATACTCTTGCAAACAGGGGTCGCTATATGGTCTTTGCTTGGATATACAGTTCTAAGAACCCTGCCGTCCCATAATTGGAACAGAGCCTTTTTATTACATGATTTGCCATGTTCTTTTCACTCCCACATCTAATTTATGATATTAGTTCTTCAATGAAGCATCACTGAAAGGTTCTTCTATAGCAGAGGTCACCGACCCTCCTCCTGGAGATCTACTTTATTGCTTGCTTTAGCTCCAACTTGCTTGTTCATTAGATGTTCTAAGGATGTTCAGAAAAGGTTGTTTAGATTGTAGACTTTTCAGGAAGGCAGAGCCCCATGACCAGAGTTTGTGACCACTGTTCTACACCATCACTCCAAATTCACTTAGTAACACCCCTTATTTCCAATGGCTTGATGACAAATTTAGCATTGGAGCTATAAAGCTAACGTCATTAACAAGACTAGAATAGACTAACAAAACTAGAAAAAGACTATTTTCCATAAATTCCATCAATTGTATTTGTTAAGCTGGTGAGGACTTGAAGAGTTTAGGAAAAAATATGACTTAATGGGATTCAAAGAAATGAACATAACATAACCACCATTCACCAAGTTTTGTTCATTTATACAGCTCACAATAAGTCATACTAAACCATATCTTCACCACCTTAATGAAGAACTGGATGGGGTTTGAGCAGGTTGGGGTAGTTTTGTGGATGTAGTTATGGCAAAGATTTAAATAACTATTGACTTTAATGGTTTGTTAGCAATGTTAGCCTTGTTAGCTCAAGGTCTACACTAAACAGGCAGACCGGAAACAATTCTTTTTCAAAGAATCATCTGAGTAAAAGTTTTAAGGGAAACTAAAGTGCTTCTTACATAACATAGCTTTAAAGAACTCCTTTTGGCACCTTTATTTTTCAGACTGCGCTAAATGCTCTAAATTCTACAGAAGCAATCCTGAACAAAGTGATAAGCGACTAAACAGGGCGTGCAGAAACTTCAGCAGGGAAGAGACAAAGCAGCACTTTGCTCGCATGAACGTTACCTTTTCTTCTTCCTTTTTCACAGTCTTGAGGTTGGCTTTGAAGTCAGCCTTCATGAGTTTGTTGTCCGTCAGCGCTCCCAACACGTCGTCTGCTGACTTCTTCACTCTCTTCAGTTTGGGTCTCTTCATTTTCCCCTTTAGCTCATAGATTTTCTGGTGCAGTGACTGAATCTGTTGGAAAGAAGGTTTTAGGCCATATGGTACCATATGTGTGAAACAAATCTAACAATTATGAAGCAATTATAGTTAGAAGCAATATGGCAATTTTCTTTTCCTCAAGATTTACAAAACAGAAACACTCTCTATCTTATTTGTACCAGCAGAATCCATGAGAGTCATAAAAGAATTAGTTGCACCCACCCAATAATAGCATCATAAGAAAAAAACACCCCATTGAAGAACAGTGCTCATTTTCAGTCTACAGAATGATGGTGCATCAACCTATTCTTGACTGAGCAAAGACAAACAGCAGTGAAACATTTGAAAGGTCAGTTTGGTCTATTAATTAAGTAGCTTTTATGATGATGTAGATTACATAACAATATGATATCAATTAATATAATGATACTAAATGACCAATAATGTATTGTTTTTGTTTTTGTTGCTACTATTAGCAGTAGCATTCAACACTGAAACGTCATTAGAGATCAGACAATAATACATTTAAACCTTTCTTGTGCAACCTATACTTCATGTATAGCTCAGTATGGTGTATTGTTTCACCAGATAACGATGTTGTCTGGTTATTTGATCAGAAATGATCAAATATACAATTGGTATTGGCACATCTTATTCTGGGTTGGGGGCTTCTACCCTTACCCTATCCAATACTAAACTGAATCCGATCAGGCTAAATGAATAATGAATAACTGGATATGGAATGACCGCATCAATACCTCTTGGTCGTTTCTGTCCACTTTTATTGAAAGGTCGTATCGTGCCTCATCCACGATGTCAATCTTAAGGTGCAAATCTTTACAAAGTTCCTGCAACAGACATTTTATTACATTTCTCTTATTTGGATGTCAAAATTTGAATGCTGTAAAATGGAATTTAATTTAAGTAAATACTTTTTTTTTTAAAGGTTTTTAAAGTGAGTACATTTGCCACTCACTTTAATAACCTTATTAACTTACTTTAACAACAGAATGAGACAAAACTCATTTTGGTAAAAGAGCAGAAGCTGTTCTTGTGGCATCTTTAAAATCCACAGCCGTATTCAAAATCTTACTGTATTATTATGTAATACTATAAGAATCGGGGCTGATGTGGTAACAGTATTGGTGACAGTCATATAAGCCATGATGTACAGTACTACTAACATACAGGAGCACATGGAGGGAGGGGTGATGGGTGATGTGAGCCAAAAAGAGTCTAATCAGCAGTACCTGCAGCTGCTGTCCTGAGAGGCCAGAGAGCTTCAGTGGAGGTGCTCTCTCATTCAGAGCGTTCTCTCTCTCTATTCTCTTGTGCTCTGACTCTTTTACCAGCAAGCTCTCTGCCTTCCTCAGAAGTTTAGTCTGGGAAAGTAAGAGTGGGTGACACACACACACACACACACACACACACACACACACACACACACACCAGTTCATTAGTATGATTGTATCATTAGTGGTATTTCTTGTCTTTTTAATGTGTTTGGGATCATCAGTTGTGATGGTCAGGTTGGTACACTGTTAGTGATCCTATTCCACTACAGTTCTACTCCACATTATGGCAAGAACCACCTAACTAAGTGAAAAAACAACAGGCCATCATTACCTTATTACAGAACACATTCTGGTTTGTTTAAGTCTTTTTTGTTTACGGCATAATTCCATGTGTTCCTTCATCATTTTGTTTGTTTTTAATATTAATCTGCAATATAGAAAATAACAAAAAACAAAAAAAACCCTTTGAATTAGAAGTTGTGTCCAAACTTTTGACTGGTAGTGTATATACCTGAGGGAGGTATTTCCAGAGATGGGGGCAGCATAGCTAAACCTCAGTGTGGACAAACAGTAGACGGGAAGGGAAGATCTGAGAGTATGAGAGGGTGTGTAGATGGGAGGGTGTGCAAGTGTTTAGAACCATATGGGGGTTATGAAGAGCTTTGAATGTTAAAAGCATAATCTTAAAATCAGTTCAAAATTGAACTAGGAGTAACTTAAGGTTGAAAAAGATTGGAGTGTTCTATGGAGGAGATTCTGGTAATATCACAGGCGGCTGAATTCTGTACCAACTGAAGCTTATGAGGGAGTCCAGACAATATAGACTCACAATAATCGATTCATGAAGTTACCAAAGCATGTAGAAGAATAGGGGTAATAATAGGTGTGAGAAAAGGATGAAGGCAATTTATATGATGAATGAAATATGCAGAGGATGGAGGGCCAGAGTCAGGCTTGGTGGAGCTGGGTGTCATCAACAAAAAACAGATTTCCTGAAGATATTGCCAAGGTGTAGAAGATAGATGATAAATAGAAGAGGGACCAAAACAAGTAAATTAAGAGTGTTATATAACATATTTACCTAAATCACTATAGGAGCATATTTTAGCCCACACTTGATCTACACCCTCACACACACATACACACACAGGTTCTCTGGCATAAACATAGTTGACTAGCAGGTCAGTTTTGTAAAAGAACAATCTTATTAAAGCTCATTTTTAATTTGACTAGTTTTCCAGTCATGTAGGCCCATGTTTATCTTACTTGTACTTACTTGACATAAAATAAACAAAGTGAAACCATCAGTGCTGTCAAAGCCTATCTCCTGCTTCCCTTGAGTCTTGAGGCTCTATGAGTTTTAAGGCTGAGGTTCCAGTCAAAGTCTTTAGTATTCAAGTCAAAGTTGAGCTACTTGTTTTTATCAAATTCTCAAGTTCGAGTCATCTGACTTGGTTTGTGAAGTTGTGTTGACTACACACGCTTTATTATGTTTCAGGGCTCTCTATAACTGGTATTTTTAGTGCATACCTTTATGACATACTCCTTAATTATTTATTGTTCGTACAATACCAATCATATACTCAAGAAAGTGTATAGTGACAAAGATTATCACAATAATGATTGTGATCATCATACTGGCCAACACTAGATGAAAGATCAGAGGGCACTGAGATGAGTACTTCACAGGACTGTTAGCCACACTATCAGAACATGATCTATGAGTTGTCAAATGGATAAAAGTCCCAAAAGGACTACTGATCAAAGTGTTACAATGCTGAAAAGATAGCAGACATGTGTGATGATTTTCTTTCTGATGATACAGACTTTGTCTTGCCACTTACCTTCAGCATGAGCCTGCGTGTTGCTGAGTAATTGGACTTGGGCTTAGACCTGGATCTGGACTTTCTCTGCAAGAAAAGAGCCAAGTCATTTTCATTCCAATCTGCAGTCACATTAGGACGTGAACGCCGCCTAATCTGCAGAAGCCGTGGAGCATGCAGGAACTGCCTGAGCTGATTACTGCTGGAATTTCCGACGTGACGACTCAGTTGCCCAGTACGGGTCTAAGTGGAGCTCGGCAAACCTGCAGCGGAGCTTACTTCACAACAAGCTGCTCTGTCTCCTCACACAAAATGCTCAAAAACGAGACCATTTACCGCTGGATTAAGCCCCAGTCATTCAATTCAGCTCACTGAGTTCTTGCGATATTCCTGCTAATTTCTCACTGTCAAATATCAGAGTGCGCTAAATGCCAGCCAAATTCCAATCAATGAGTTTTGCATGCAAACAATTTGTAGGGTCATTACAGAGGAGAAGAAAACTGCTTTTTGAAGAAGTGTAATATTATATTTCCATGCCTCAGTGTCATATGAGCTTTAGGAAAAAGGCTGTATAACAAACCTCATGTCTCTGAAATGGTGATTTTACAGAGGAAGCTGGGCCACTTCTGACAGTGGCTCAGGGTCTGACAGGACCTATGCATTGAAGCATAGGATTTAGAATTCAGTCCTGTAGTTTTTCACAAGCATTCATTGGCATATAGAGATGTGTGTGTGCGCGCGCGCATGTTTGGGTGCATGTGTGTGTGCATGTGTGTAAAAAGTATAAATGACTCAGATTTGAATCACACTGTTAATTGATAACCACAGTTATTAACTATAACAGTCATACTATACTAAACTTTAAGTAGGTAGTACAGTTAATTTACTTATAGGTAGTAAAGACACTGATTTAGTTGTCAGCAGGCAGGTGTGGTGATCCCGTCAATAGCAAAACCATCTAATGTACAACGAGTGAAAACAAGGAAAAGAAGATGGTGAGGACCTTTTCTGGAGGCATTTATTTTGCCTTTATTTAATTTACCTTTTATTTAAGGTAATAACACAAGACCCCTTTTTAGTGATCACCTGAATCAAATCTTATTTAATGAGGAAAAGTGCAAAAACAACACTGCAGCAATAAACGCTCTCCTCTCGCAATGTGACCAGTTGGATGGAAAAACATACGCCATACGTCAAATTATCGCCATTTTGTTTATGAGTGAACAAGAGATTAATTTTCTTTGAATTATTCAAGTTCTGTAAACACTGCATCATTTCTCTTATTTTGATAGATTGCCAGTTCCTTTAAAATGATGCAGTGAAGAACAATAGTTTTATTTGGAAATTAGGAAAAATATTTTCAGCAGTTCTTGAAAAACAAGGCAAAGCTGTTCAGTTCAACACCTGAAAAGTTAAAACCTGAGAAACTGAACATTTTTGCAGTCTCTTATTTTTTTCCCAGAGCTGTATATGTATCTCACTCTGCATTCCTTTTTTTTTTTTTTTTAGCTGCATTCACCACATTCACCCTAGTCTGGAGTTTAGGGAGTGGGTGAATGTGCCCCTGAGTGCTCCCTGTTGCTGATGATGTGTTAGGTTGGTGGAATGGTCCCAGAGGATCTCTACCCTGTTTTTAAAGTTCACCTGAGCAATTCTATGAGCAGCAGCAGCAGCAGCAGCTGCAAGAAGAACTTTATCGCAGGGCAGCTAACAGCTGATCAGAAGAATCCAGCAAATAATAATAAACATTTAGCAAATTACTGATGTGTAAAGCACCACTCAACATCAGCACTTAAGTAAAGGTCTGAAAAACCACGACTTGAGTTTAAAATTGAGCAGAACCAGTCAGCTTGGGTTTTGGGTATAAGTTTGGGGTTTTGGGTTTCAGGCTTCCATTCCGTACCCATGCAGACCTCTAGCTGACACATTGTAAAGGACAGCTGGTGTTAAACAGTGACAATAGAGTTACAAGGTTGTGTTTTAAGAATAGACATAGCTTTCTTACCGGTCTGTTGAAAGATGAAGTCATGCGTAAACATGGCAATGAACAAAACAGAACATATTTTTGAAGGAACCTTTCATCACTTACTGCAAATCAGATGTGTTAAGTGAGTGCAGTGTTGATAGAATTACTATGCCAGGTGAGATGACCCTTACCCTTCAGACATGGTCACCCTGCACTACGTGTCCTGAAAGAAAGCCAAAGCATTTGTGGTCAGGTTTCAGCAGCGTGCGATGCAGCACATTCATATCATGCAACATCACATTGGCAGGCAAATGCCCGCCTGTTCTGCCGTGGATTATTTGAAGACGCCATGGAAAGAGAGATCACACAGACGAAGGCACCACAATGCATTAAACAATGCTCTGCGCCCCAAGGGATCAAAAGATAACATGTACTTATGTAGGTCCCATACACGTGAGACAGGTGGGCCCTGCAGGACCCAGAGGAGAAAAAGCATGTGACACTTTTAGACTGGGCCATATTATGATTCAGATGTAGACTTTTAAAAATAAAAGTTACCATCTGGTTCTTGGTTTGGAAGCATGGTTCTAGGAAAGACCTTCAATTGGCCAGTTCATTCTTCACTCACAAATGTATTTCAACATGTATTTCAACAAATGTATTTCAAAGCTTTGTAGAACATGATCAAACAATCAAGCCAACCAAACTGATTGACTGTTGAATGAAAGGGTTCTATAATGTAACGTTTCCAAGCTGGACTGATGTCAGTTTTTGTCATTTTTTCAGATGCTTTTTTTTTTTTTTACATGAATTGAAAATAATGCATTCCATTTGCATTGTATGTAAATACAATGGCTTTAAAAGGATTTTTCCTTCTCCTTTGAAATTACCATTTTGAAGTTTTTGGCAGTGACAATGTGGAAGTTTCTCTAAACGTTTAAAAGGTCCTTCAAAATGCACATGTCTCATTTACAAAAATAGTTATTTCAAAATCATCTCTGAGAAGTTCTTCAGGGAACCAACAATAATTCTTCTGTGCGTTTGCTCTAAAGCGGCATCGCTTCTGTCTGCATCACACATAGTCAGTGTTCTCCTGGAATCCAAAAGAAATGATCCATTACAGTGAGTGGAGGAGGGTCTCCGATTTGGCACTGCGGCCCCAGACAGCATGAAGTGACCCTTTCTTCTCTCCGGAGCAAAGGGGATTGTTGTCTCACAGCAGGGGTTAATGGGGTCCTTGGTTGAAATGGAGCGATGAAATCCAACAGGACAGAGAAATTGAGAGAAAAAGTCTCAACTGATCTCACAATATCCCTATTTGGAGTCTATTGTGCAGCGGGAGATGGGCCATTGTCGGACTGGGTTATGTGAGAGGATCCGCCATATGACATTCTGGGCTGGGTTGAGTGCTAGTGGAGTATGAATTGTAAGGTTGTCTTTCTCTCTCTGTGAAAATGGCCTAGTAATCCTAAAATCCCAGCCAAGAATTTGCCTAGGGGAATTTGCCAAGTCTCTGAGTTTCTACCAAGAGCATTGCTACTCAAATGGAGTACTACTCAGCAGGAAGTTGTCTGACTATACAGTAGTGTTTTTTGTCCCTATATAGAAAATATAGAAAGAATACAAATAATATAATTACACTAAGTGGTCATTTTATTTATCTTATTGCGTTTGCTTTTACATTATTTCTGAACCTCTCCTCATGGAACCCCAGTTTTACAATCTGACGCCTGGTTTGGCTAATCAGTGCTTCACTAGGTTAAATCCGGTGTCTTGTAACGGAAACTGAATAAAACATTAGCTGGAGGCACTGACGAGTGATATGGAATCAGATTTTGTTCTCCTAACTAGTCCAAAAGATATGAAGACAATAACTTCTTGTTAGCTTTGCCTGTTTATTTGTTGTCATTCTAATGCTATATAATGTTTTCACATCCACTTACAGCTGTGATAAACAAAGGCTTAAACAGTCCTGTACATCATTCAGCCACTACAATACAATCACTGGCAGGGGAAGTAAATAAGATTGACGTCTCATTGTAACTGTTTCATCAGGTCTGTCAGTGTATGGGATATACTAGCAAGTGAACAGTCAGCTCTTGAAGATAAGGATCTGAGAACATAAAGCAAATGGTGATGGCTAGACAATTGGGTCAGAGCATATCCAAAAATGGGAGGCCTTGTGGGATGTTTTCAATGGATAACACCTACCAAAATTAGTCTGAGGAAGGACCAGTGACTAGGTAATAAGGACCCGAGGTTCACTGATGCATGTAGGGCACTGCACACTCGAGGTAGACCAACAAGTGTCAGCTTGATTTAGGCCTCAAGAGAGCGTGAGTAAGTAAATGCTTCCCTGTGAGTCTCTGCACTGAAGGCATAATGTGAAAACAAGTTTACCACAGGCCATGATGGATTATTTATGAACAATGACATTTCACACGGGGCTAACCTGTTACTTCTACATTTCATTTCATAGTAGGTAAGAGCTGACATAACCTTTATGGGGCAGCTGGTGTCCTGGGGGTTAGGGATTTGCCCCTGCAATCCGAGGGTTGTGAGTTTGAATCACAGGATTGTCAGTGGCATCACTGAGGTACCCTTGAGCAAGGTAACGTCCCCACACTGCTCCACGGGCTCTGCGCCAGTGAATGGGTTGAATGTAGAGAAAGAATTTCACATTATTCACTCTTTGTGCTGTGCTGTGACCAGAAGGTACGGGAAAGTGTGGTTCGTAAAAGCTTCTGATAGACTCAGATAGGACTAAAATCCCATAGGAACTCTCCAAATAATGGCCTTTAACAACTGCATATTATGCTGATTTTCTAAGAACCTCCTGCAGTTACATTTTACATTTTTTATGCAAATGTCAGTGAATCGTTATTTTATATTTGATTATACGGTAATTCCCAACTTTTCGTGGGGGTTACGTTCCAAGAGCACCCACATATAGTGAAATAAGACTAAAAATGTGTAAAATATGCTCCCAAAACATTTTAAACTCCGTTTAACGCATTATCCTTGAAGAAAATGCAAAATGTCAAAATAAATGTCAAAATAAATGATCAGAAAACTTTATTGCTTAAAAAAAACGTATTAGCGGTTAGCATTAGCAACGTGCAAAGATTCGTACACAAAAAAAAACATTGAAATAACTCTCTCTAGCCCCATGTTTAGACAGGGCACAGCACTTCATAAACTCATTAGCCTTTAACTGACTCATTAGGACTCCTTAGACAGGTCAAGAAAATCCACAGTGAGTGACCTTTAGGAAGGTTTAGCTGATTCAGGACTTGTGATGTACATTTCTACCGTGCAGCATTTCTTACACAAGCATGATCTGAATACAAGAGCCACCAGAAGGAAACTAAACCTTCAACCTAATCACAGAAATCTCCAGTATGCAAAACAACATCTAGAAAAGACTACAGACACGAAGTAAAAAGTCACACTTTAGCCACCATCACCATCATGTTTGTCTGGAGGAAAGAAGAACAGCATTTAATAAGAGTAATACATGGTCAAATGTTAAATTGGAGTGGATGTATTATACTTTGGAGCTGCAAGGCAGCTAGTGGCAGAGAAAACATTGCAAATGTTTTTGGTAAAATGGATTTCAGTATCACATTTCATTTCATAATATGGGCAGGGATGTCCAAAACCTTTTTATACTCATCAGGGACCTTTATACTGTGTCATACAGTCCCAAAAAGTGGCCTGCTACTTAGGTCTTTGAGATTTCTGACATGACTGATGGAACCACTGTCTTACCCCTGTGAGGGAGTGGTGTTATGGGTTCTTTCATATACCCCCTTTTTTTTTTTTTTTTTGGAAGATAATGTGTGGCATCTGCATCCAAATGTAGGGGAAAATAACTTGCACAGGACGTGTGTGTGTGCGTGCACCTGCCTCTCATGCCTCTCCACATATTCATCTCTATCTATTGGTCTCTCTCTCTTTTTATCTCTCTCTCTCTCTCCCTCTCTCTTTCTCTCTCTCTTTCTCTCCCCAACCCCACCCCATCCCGCAGTTGTCTCTTGCCAGGAAACTCAGGAGAGTGAAGGCCAAGAGCTGCCCTGCTCTCTGACAGAGTTCAACGACACCAATAAAACACTGAATGCCTTTTATTGCAAGAAATCCACTTTGTAAATAAGCATGATTCTGAATGTGCTTGGCATTAAACAACAGGTTTTCAGCACCACCTGAGTACCAGACAGAGGCTAAACAATGAACTGCCATCTGAAATATCATTTCGTCGTTGTCATTTCTAAACCGTGTACCTTTGAAATGGGCCAAAATGAAAAAAGAAATCTTGCTATACCAACTGACATTAAACTGACACCCAATAAAAGCGCTGGTTCAGGGATACGAGTATTAGTTATGACAGCGACAAAATGTTTATGGCTTGTGTTGTGAAGAATTTCATTCTCTTCATGCCACTAAACTACCTGCCGTGCAGAGTCTACTCTTAAAAATACTTCAGTTGCAGCTGCTGTGACCTTTCAACCTTGTTAGCAAGAGAGCAAACTCATGCTTAGGGTTAAGGAGATACGAAAAAGACGTTTGAGTAAGATGTAAAGTGTTCTATTCACTCCAGGCACTCACCTCACACTAACTGGATCTGCACTTGTGGTCTGTTAGCTGGTATAAAAAGGCTGTGGTATGGTTCTCTTACCTGTTGTGAAGAAAAGTGACGGGCAGTGTTTAGATGAGCGATGGTGGTGAAGAAGAGAATGAAGAGTGTATTTGATGACTGATTTATTGCCTCTCCTCCCACATGTGAATGGCTCACAAAAATAGCTCCCCATATACTCCTCCTGCAGTGCAGTCCAGTACCTTTCTGACCTACACCATTGCCCTAGACCTGCCCAAACACACACACACACACACACACACACACACACACACACACACACACACACACACTCAGCACTGACAGCGCGGACAGTTTTTCCCTCGTTCGTACAATCACATGTCAGACTATTACTGTCCTTGAAGGTAATTTCCATTGACTCCCAGTTCAACAGAATCTAGTTGCCAACAACTAGCAAGATGGAATTTGAATGTTGCTAATTGGTGACTGTACATTTCTTTTATTATTATCAACGTTTACTTTTTGGATCAACCTTAAGGGAAAAGATCAGGTTTTCCACTTTCCTTAGATGTAGTTCATCCAAGACCAAAACTAGATTTATCTTTACTTCAATGCACTGTGGACATGATGCTAATCTAGTTCACAAACTCTAGGGGTCTACTTCCCAGACCAAGATTAAGTTTACGTCAAAACTAAAAAGAGTTTCTAATAGTGGATGACCGTCGTCACTGCAGTCTAGTTCAAGTTAAAGTTTAGTCCATGTTCAGGAAACCAGCTGTTGATGTTGTCACCCAAATCTTTCTATAAATACACCCCCTCTCAACATGCTCAGACTGCTTCCAGTTCTGCGTTAAAGTGGTGCAGACTTGTGGACACGGTTTAGGACACAGTATGACTTTCTAGGTATTAAGTGAACAAAATTTCACAAACCAGCCAAATGTTGTGACCAGCTACTTTTTTGACAAACCACATCATAAATGCTGATCTGGAATCAAAAATGGTCATAAATAAGGAGAAATCTGCTTCTAGACCAGTCTTCCTCTCAGCTGCTTTGTGAATACAAGCCCTGATGTTGCCTGAAATGGCTATGGGGTTATAAATCATTCTGTGACATAAACCACAAGAATGTACAACAAAGGATTTTTACTGAAAAAAATTGTGTGATTAAATCATTACAATGTTTGATAGTAGTGTTCATTGCATAGCTCCAAACTTGTCTCAGTTACCTCTGGTGAAAGTGTGCATATTAGATTTTTCCTTGAACAATTTCTCTAACCTTACAAACCAAAATGATTATTCTAATAGATCCTGCATTATTTGGTTAGAAAGAGAAGAAAGCATTCTACTAATGGGGACCACTTTTAGAAAATGAACCAAAGTGACTTGCAGATTGAAAATATGTCTATGCTATATTTTGCATTTTATATGGAAGTCTGTCTGTATTGAAGTGCAGTCTGTTTGACTGAATGAAAATGTGTTAAGTTCAATTCATTTAACAATATTTTTTGAGTGCCAGTGTTTTGAGTGCAATATGTTTTCGATCATACTAGGGGCACAAAAAGCAAAATACGAGGGCAAACTCTAACACACACACACACACACACACACACACACACACACACACACACACACACACACACACACACACACACACA
>JBBJLR010000133.1:22146186-22162915 GCA_037577145.1 Brachypetersius gabonensis | reverse complement strand
CTAAAAGCAGTTTAGCACCAAACTTTGTGAAAACTAATATTTGTGTCATTCTCAAAACTTTTGGCCACGACTGTACTGGCCATGTTCTAAACCACACTGACAAATCAGCAGCACCTTTTTGGAAATGTATTTGGGTGACGATGAATTCTTGTGTGTCGCATCACTAGCCTTATTGCTCCAGTGCTAAAATAAAGCAGCAAAATTTGGACACCGAACATGTCTTGTGTGATTGACTCATATCTGGATTAAGTGGAAGATTGAAAAACTAAAAAGCTGTTTTTCCCTTAAGCCCAAAGTCATGACTGTCCAAAAGCTCAGGGGATGAGTAACACATGACTTGTAATGCTTAGCATAGCACAAGAAAACCTGCTGACTTAAAAATATTTTAAATATAAAATAGGAGTCAATTTGCAGCTGCCTCAGCATAGAGAGTAAGATGAAAAAGGCTAAACTATCTGGCTTACTGTGTCATTCTACTGGAAAAGGATCCCCATGCCATATCACCTGCATTGTTTTCACTTAAAATGGCTCCATAAAATGATACTGCTTTTCTGCAGAACCCCAGAGGTTTTTAACAACTAAAATATGTGTCGTGACAAATCACCGCAATGTCATGAATAGCTCATAAGTCATGCAAGGTGAGATGCTCCATCAGCTATGATTCAGCCAGCAGCCTTGCATATCAAGACCCGGGCCGGGCACACAGCCCAGAGGATGGCACCCTGCACTATCATTCAACACTGGACTGTTTGCTTTGCAAAGCACTGAGCTGTGTTATGTTGTGACTGTTGTAAATAACCTGTACTTTATATACTGTGGATGTACAAGCCACTGTTCAAAAGTTTGGAATTGCTTGTCATGTGAAGAATACAGTATGTGTCACTGAATATACAATAACAGTTTAGATTTTAATACAGACAAGACAGCAGACGGCACCAAGAGGTATTTTTAGAGGTTCAAAATGTCCTACTACTCCTACTACTACTTCAACTACTGCTGCTGCTACCACTACTGCTGCTGTTGCTGCTGTTACTACTGTACTACTGCTGCTGCTGCTACTACTACTACCACTACTGCTACTGCTACTATTACTCATGCTACTACTACTACTACTACTACTACTACTATTACTCATGCTACTACTACTACTACTACCACTACAGCTACTACTAATACTACTACCACTACAGCTACTGCTACTATTACTCATCCTACTACTACTACTTCAACTACTGCTGCTGCTACCACTACTGCTGCTGTTACTGCTGTTACTACTGTACTACCACTACTGCTACTGCTACTATTACTCATGCTACTACTACTACTACTACTACTACTACTACTATTACTCATGCTACTACTACTACTACTACCACTACAGCTACTACTACTACTACTGCTACTACTACTACTACTGCTGCTGCTGCTACTACCACTACTACTAATTCTGTTGCTGCTGCTACTAGTACTACACATGCTGCTGCTGCTGCTACTACTACTACTACTGCTGCTACTTCTTCTACTACTACTGCTGCTGCTGCTGCTACTACTACTACCACCCCTACTACTACTGCTTCTAATGCTGCTGCTGCTACTGCTACTACACCTGCTGCTGCTACTACTACCACTACTACTGCTACTGCTACTGCTACTACAACTACCGCTACTGCTACTGCTACTACAACTACCGCTACTGCTACTGCTGCTATTACTCATGCTACTATTACTACTGCTACTACTACTACTGCTGCTGTTACTGCTGTTACTACTACTATTGCTGCTATTGCTGCTGTTACTACTACTACTACTGCTACTACTACTACTGCTGCTACTACTACTACTAATTCTGTTGCTGCGGCTACTACTGCTGCTACTACTGCTGCTGCTGCTACTACTACTACCACTACTACTACTGCTTCTAATGCTGCTGCTGCTAATGCAACTTCTCCTACTACTCCTCCTGCTGCTGCTACTACTACTACTACTACTACTACTACTACACCTGCTGCTGCTACTACTACTACCACTACTACAACTGCTTCTAATGCTGCTGCTGCTAATGCAACTTCTCCTACTACTCCTGCTGCTGCTACTACTACTACTACTTCTGCTGCTGCTGCTGCTGCTACTACTAATAATAATGAAAGTATTGTGAGAAGAACTACTCTGCAAGTTTCAAACTCATGCAAACTCATTGCACTGATTTGAATAAAGTTCAATCAGCTTTAATCACTCAAACTTAAATCAAGCTTAATTTTATTAAGCACTTTTATCAAGCAATGATTTAATGTTAACATAATGTGACTTTAATGTTAATTTATTGAAATGTGTTATAAAATTATTTATACTGCATACATTATTATAATATATATAATATATATTATTTAATATATACTTTTTGTACATTTTTCTTTACAGCTTCCTAATTTCTTTACAGCAAACATTTAAAATCTGGAGGTAGATTGTACTCATACAGGTCGCAGAGTGCACACTTTAAAATAAATGGGCTAAGATAGATGTTTCTAGGAATAGTCAAAAATAAAACATCTAATGATAATTACAAGGTTGCTAGCATTGCTTTTGTAATATTTACAATAGCATGTTCAAATTTCCCAATTTGATGTATCACTTTTCATGTATATATGATGACCTAATCACTTTAACTATTTATAAAACTGTAGTGTATGTTAACCTGTGAGGTAAGGTTAGTTGGTTGTCTTATTGTAATTAATTCATTGTCACTTTTTTTTTTAATTTAAATTGAAAGGTCTGCATGTTTTTCAAGGCCTACATTTTTTTCCTAACCTTTATGACAATGATTGATGTATTACAACCCAATAAATGTTCTGTATTTGAACACAAAGTAGGTTTATCATAGCAATGTGATACCAAACGACCAAATTAATTGGCTTAAAAAGAATTCACAGATGTGATGTTACTATTTCAATCCATAGATGGATTGTAAGTCTGGCTATTTTTTAACTCAACTTGTTCTAGTGAGTATACAGAGATTTTTGACAACTTAAAAAGTTCAGACTGGCACATCTCATTTATAGAAAGGCTCTCTGAAGAACCAGACACTGAAAAGGTCTTTAGGAAACCAACAGTGTAAGTCTTGTATGACTTTGCTCTGAAGAAGCTGTGAGGTGCAGCAGGTGTGTGAGGGAGGAGCTCAGGCACTGGCTGGTTTGTGGTGTTGTGTGTTATACTGTACTCTGCTGGGTGGAGAGCGACATGCAGCGAGCGGCGAGACCATGGGCCGCGTTCACCCTTTCTCCATCCACTTCACTCCCAGGAAGGCGCTGACTGTTTAACACAGATGAGAAACTGGCCTTTCCAGATAGACAAAGGGTTTCTCATGTTTTTTTTTTCTTTTTCTTTTCGACATGCTTCTTTTCTCCTCCCTCCTTGGCAGTGTTTCTCTGAACTGGGGCAATTTCAAGCAATCTCCAAGCCTATCATGTCTTCTACTGAACAGAATTGTCTTTTGTTCTCCTTTCCTACCCTTTTGAAGCAGAGCAATATCTATCTGTCCTCATGTGCATGTAGGCCTACACAAAAACACTCCAAATGCCTGTTTTTTTTAAAATATATTTAACACTAGCAGTGCTTGATCATTACACTTAGGGCAGGTTTGGCAGAAAAGAAAAAGGCAGACTGGTTTTCAAAGCCATCTGCAGTTGATCCGTGGCCTGCCTTTAGGTCCTCTGATGGGAGAAAATGAGGGCCGGACGCAGAGGCGTAATGCCTTCCTCTCATTGACACCAACACACATCAAAAACTTCTGAAAGGCTCGAGACGTGGAAAGCCTTGGCTTTCTTAAGCTGAAATAATGAAATCCCTCTGACACCCAGTCACTATCTGCCCACACGCTGAGTGTGAATAGCACAGGAGGCGTGGGCGGTAAAAAAAAAAAAGAAAAAGGAACAAGCCCACACCCCGAACAGCCACGACGCAAAGCATTTCTCCAGCGTGTGTTTCTTCTCGCTTACACAGCACACGCTAGCCCCTATTAAATGCCCATAATGCTGTGTCCCTGAGTGCTGAAGATAAATGATCACACTGCAGCCCTGAGAGTGGGCACAAGTGGTCTACAGGTTGACCTTTGTGACCTTATCTCCTGTTCAGATATGAATGCGTTTTTTTTTTTTTTTTTTGCTGTGACCTGTCCCCAACACCCACTCCAACTCCACACCCCCATGTATCTGTTCTCCTGGAAACAGAAGCTGTTTTTGGGTTGCCGTCCACTAGGGGGCAGAGGCTCATGGGTTTACAGAGCACCTTGGACAGCAGCAAACAGGAAACGTCACTGCTGCAATGATTAGCGATGAGTGTTCCGCCTGTTAACCATTTCCAGGTGGGCTACAGTGACATGACACAAGTATCCAAGATGTCCCCGCTTCATCTACAAGGGGGAAAAAATGAAAAGACCATAGAAAAAAACCCCCAAATTTGGACAGCGTTAGTTGGCAGCAGAATCGCACGTCCCGTCTGCTGGTAAAAATAGTTTCAATGGCTGAGGGGATGTTTTTTTTCAGCGCTGTTGGCCCTCTCTAGCATACGGTCTTTTAGCTTGAATTGTTATGGCAACAGAAGAGCCGGTTGCCTTGTCACTGTGCCGCTTTCACAAGCTTTAAGCCAGACACAGTGGGTGGATTGACACCGGTTTTCTGCAGCACTGGGCGGGTGCGGGAGGCTTCACTGACATGACTGGTGTAGGCCTGACACCTGCACAGTAAAGTGGGATGCCTTTTTGCAGCCCCAAGCTTTAAAATAAACAATGAGTGTCATGGGAAATGTCTGGCTAGCCTGTTTCAAAGTGACACAGAGGTTACAGGCTAACACCAGCCATAATCTGCATGCAAGCTCCTCACATGGAAGGAACATCCCTAAAAAATAAGAGGAAATAAATAATTACGTGGCTTTGCATGTCACTATGAACAGCATACTTAAATTCACTGGTCACAGGTTATGTTCTGTTGTTGGCTTTAAAAAAATGACCACTACCATCATGGGAGATCAGAAGATGCATTAATGAAATAAAAAAAACTTTAGTCTTGCTATAGGAATGAAACGCAACCAATTTATTTGATTAAGTCATTTGTTCTGTACAGTTTGAATTCAATTCTTCTCAGATAATTTGAATATTCTTCTCAGGCACAATGAATAGTTTACTACAGGATGCCACACATTATAGCATTTGTCTATAGAATTGGTACAGGTTCAAATCCAAACCCAGAACTAACAGGAAAGTAGGCAGCATCCTCCTTAGCGTTTGTGGTGACATGATTTCTTAAGCTAATCCACTGTTATCAGTCAACATGAACAACAGTAGCTTTTACTCCACATCACCTGACTTCAGTGAGGTAAAGACTGTCTGATGATTGTGTTTAACATGTGATTTACACCGGAGCCACTTCCTAAGCCTCCTACTATAGCAAAAAATGCATAAGGGAACCTATAAATGAATCCTCAATAAATGGGGGTGGATGGAGCTAAGCAGCTGGATAAAATGCTTCTAGCAAGTCACACCTTTAATGTAAAGTAAAGTAATACATTGCATAAGAAACCAATTAAAACATACCAGTGTCTATCCATTCTCTATTGAGGTACACAAATACGTTTTAGGCATAAGACTCTAGTATTACTGCTCCTAAGAGCTGACTGATTGGCGAGCTTATCAGTTCCTCGGCTGAGCGGTTCACACTCCCTGGCACTGTGAAGGCTGTGTTATAACTTGAGCTGAAAACTACTTTAAATATGAGGGCAGAGCTGAAATATTTTAATATGTTATGTATTGAGAAACATTGCTTTGTGAAAATGATTACCCAAATGCAAATTGTGAGACTGCACAAAAGTTCCATACAGGGCCAGCATCAGAAGGGATGTGTAGGGCAGGCATTTAACAGACTAGGGGGGCACTTTTTCCGCTCTGGAACTTCTTCTGATGTCGTTCGACTGGAGGGTGGGTGGACGGGGCAATACTTTCGAAAGCCCCCTATTGGCGCCGGCACTGGTTCCATACCAGCTGTTTCTTTGTGGATTCTCTTTTGAGCTCCATCTAATGTCTACCAAGCCATGACAAATCTGGCCATACATGACATATGGTAATGCTTGGTATCTGTCCAAGAAGGGTAACCCAATTCAGCTCAGGTACGGAGCAACAGAATGGCATGACAGTATAAATGACAAAATCCATGGTCACGATTTGAAACTGCAGTGTTAAGTGCCAAGTGAAAAACACATCATTATACAAAACTTTACACAAGACCACATTCCACCCGCCCCAAGGAAAATATATTATAAACTTTTATGAAATGATTGTGCAATGTTATGAATATCTTACAATTGACTATTTATAAAAGTTTTCAGCACAAATAAAAAAACAAACAAAAAATCTACCTAAACAAGTAGTTTTTATTCTTGTTGACAATATATTCCAAGCTGCTGTAGAGAATGGCAAGAGTTTGTAAACCTGAATAAATGCAGGGAATTGAAAATATATTAGATATTATTAGTTTAGCATGTTTTGGGTCACAGCATGATGTCATATGTGGCATTTCATGGGTCATCATTAATTTATACCGCGAAAAAGAGTAAAAAAATATGCTTTAGGCTGCATGCCCTCTAGTGACCCTAGAAAGGCGCCTGGCTCGGGCATTGTCCATTGGCCTTGTCCTGACCCTGATGTGGCTTTGGGAGGTAAGGTCATCTAAATAAACTGACCCAGAGCCGCCCTCTCGGGCCTGGTGTGTCCACTTCACCCCTGTGTCCTGTCATTGGGACTGATGGAGCGTGAGACGTTCGAGAGATGCTCCGCTGAGCCGTAGACGCCTCAGCGTGGACAGGGTCACCAAGGGGCAGCCGCTCCGCAGACGGCCCATCACACTCCACCTGACTCTCAACACGACTCTTACCTTCCAAAACATATCCAACCAAAGAGCCGCAGGACGTCTGAAGAGCTACTGAAGCTGAGGAGAGGATGGAGGAGTATTTACAGATTTGGACCAATTACCCGTTTATTGCGGTTCACAGGACAAAAAGTTACATTTCCAAATGTGTTATCTGCACATTAATAAAACACATTACAGTAACAACATTACTTACTGTAGGTAAGAAGTGCTTTTGATGTAATTTGCTGTCGAAAAACTGTTCGGACAGCAACTTTTTTGTATTTTACGCAAAATGACATAAAATGTCTTTATTTACCTAAAAGATAAAGTTGTGATTTTTGTTTACACTTCTAATCTCATTTAGACTTGGACTTCTAACTATGAGCATGTATGTATTCACAATGAGAAACACTTTGACAGGAAAAATACATAAAGGATCAAAAAATTGTTTCCAAGATACCATAACCGCATGAATAATATTGTTGTGAAGCCTCTCCTGATAACTTTATCTTCAAGGTATGTACATTAAGAGGTAGTTCAATTACATGTCGGAACCCAATGAAGGATTTCAGCTGGGCCGTGCAAACTGGGACTGGGATTAAATGTATGTTTCAGTTGTTGCCTTGTTATAACCTGCCAACTTTCTTGGGCAAAGAGATTAAATTTTTTTGCTACGTTGTTCTATTTATTTCGTTTATGATGTGGAATTCTCATTTGTCACAGGTTTTACTTGCATGAAAGCGTAATACATCGGGCTCTTTGTATATAGATTTGAAGTTTTCAAATGCACTTGGAGTATATCAAACGACAAAAATAAAAGTGTCTAAATATACTTGTTTCCACTTGCTGTACAGTATGTCGTCCTGAAGTCCTAATTGTTAATATTCTGAGCCTAATATTGCCTAAAGGCGTGCTATGCTTAATTCAGCCTGTATGAATATTAAGTGAAAATCTTTTGTTAAATGAGATTAGGTTTTGAGGGCATGTTATGACAAAATTCATTATTCAAGCTCACTCCATCGTAGACCTTGTATACAAATGCTTTAAAAAAAGAAGCCAGCATTATTTCCATAAGAGAGGAACCAAACTGTATCAGGTAATTAGCTTTTAACCCTGAACAAATTGCTTCATGTCTGCAACAACCAGACGGATAAACGGAAAGGCCGCTCATGTTTAGTTGGTAAATTTGCTAAAATGCATTGTAAACTTATGAGGCCAAACACACCAATCTCATTTGCCTGAGATTATTCTTATTCTTATTCTACCCTGGAAAATCATGGGCATGTATGGTTAGGCATAATAGTACAACACAGCCTCGGGTTTTTTTTCCCTGGGCCACAGCCCATGATGATCCTAATAAAGAGCAAGGCGGCAGATGCCAGTCATGGAGGAGTGTGATCATTAGCGAGGGCTGCAGAGTGGCCTGTCTGCTTAGCTGCCACCCTCCTGGGCTTCAGTTGAGTCAGGAGACTCCTCATTTGTCAGCCTGAATGTGTCAGAGCGCAATCTTTAAACTCTTCTTTGTCACAGAGCATGGAGGCCTATGTACACACCAGCCATTCAAAGCAAAAGTTTTGACAGAAGACTGAACAGATAGAGTCGACTTCTCTTGTACCTGAGTCAGAAATCCCCAAAAAGATTAGATGATTTTGGATGATAAGCCATTTCTTATAATTCATGTGACAACCCAGGGTCTAACTCCTGCTTTATGCTTGGGCAATGGCAGGATACAATTCATGTTGAACCTTCATGCTTTGTGCACAGAATAGGCCACTGCAGCAAAGTCCCTTGATGGTTCATGTTCAGATCCTTTTCAGGGGAAAAAGACTATTCAAGCAAACCAGAATGAACTGACAAACGACATAAATACATTTGAAATATATTTAACGGTGTCTAAGGATTACGTTTTACCATTACACAGAGAGAGAGACATAACATTAGATTGGATTGGGTTTGCAGCTCCTCCGCTTATAACTTATACACTGCAAAAATGTAATCTTGACAAGGGAATTCACCTTAAATGCATTGGCAGATATTTGCCAGTATAATAAGAATAATAAGGGGCCACTTTACTTCACTTTACTTGTAAGACTGATTAACTCACATGTGCTTTTCTCTTTATCATTTTCTGGGTGTTTTTAAGAATTTGTCCTGTTTATCTGCTACATCTGGTGTGGTCTCTTGAGCGGTGCTTTCTTGGATTTTGGCTGTGGATTTACATAATGTGTTCCTGGATTCCTGTTTTGACCTCTGCCTGGGGTTTAGACTATGAGTTTTGGAGGCCTTCAGAAAAGGCTGCAGTGCACCCTGCCAGTTCCTCTGTGTTACAGTAGCCCACTTGTCTTGCTCATTTTTCTGTAATTTGAGCATTTCTCTAAAATTGGCCATGGCGCTCCAGTGACAATGATGCATGGCTAGGGTCATCTATCGTACAGTGTGACACAGCTACATAGTGACCCGATTTTTAGTGGATTTGCCCCCATATTCCAACACATTAAATCTGAAATGAAACAATGCCTGTGAGGGTAAAATGAATCTTAATACATTTGGTATTTACTCCCATACTGGAAACTTCACAGAAATTGGCTTCTCAGATGTTCCTTGGCCAGCTGCTTTAGTGCATCATTAGTTTGTGCACAAGCAAGTGAACAAAAGATACAGTACAGAGTTGATTCTAGATTGATTCTCGTATTGAGATAAATCTAAAGCATTGAGTGTTTCAAGCTCTTTTGTATGATAGATTGTGAATGAATAAAGATACACGGTGTATGTAGCAATAGTAATTAAGCCAGCAGGCTAGGCCAGCACCAGTAAGGACCACCATGACTTGTCCAGTCAGGCATCTAAAATCTGATTTTTCATTATACCTGATTTGAACAATTCTGGATCACAGAGCCACTTCTTCCAATAGCATTTAAGCCACTTTTGTAGGCCACAGGTTGTTGATGTCAGTGCTGCATATATAATACTGGTCAACAGGTCAAAAGAGTTTTATAGTGTTTTTCATGCTGATTTCAAATCTGTGTTTAGTTTATCCTGCAGGTACAGTGTTTGTGATGAAGCTAGTTATATTGTATGATAGTTGGTATAATCAGCATGTAATAATCATATGCTGAGCGTTTTTGAAGAAACAGTGGTAGCTGACAGACACTGATCATTATATCTATGCCACAGTGTCACCTGTCTGACTTTGCACTGAAAATATTGAAACAGTTAGTTTATTGGTGCTGCAGTTTAATAAAAACAGCATGCAAGTCTATTGCAAATCTAATATTACTCATAATTCAAAAAGTTCATGTGACTGAAAAAAAACAGAGAGCAGATCTGAAATCAGCATGAAAAACTGGTTTAGTAAAGTGTGTTGTGGTTTCTGATGATTAATTTTTTTGTTGTTGACCTGTGCAATTAGAGCTTTGGCTCAAGCTTTTAACATTTTAGATTTTAACAGTCAAGACAACATATTTTGACTTTGATTGCTGTAGATGAAAAATAGCTTGATCGCTCTTCTAGTTATATTTGTTAATGTACCAGTGACCAGTTAGTTAAGTGGCCTTCCCCTCCCCAGTCACATATTATCACTGGGGAAACCAATGTGGATATGAAAGCAAATGCCAGTAAAGTATGAACATACAATGGTAGATTTGTTCTTTTGTAACTTAAAATCTGAATGCTCAAGCTTAAAAGTCAGATTTGAGATTTGCCCTGCAGTGTTGAAAAGCTTTTGGTAGCCTAGTGGTTAGAGCGTTCGCCCTGTGATCAGGAAGTTGTGGGTTTAATTCCCAAGACTGCTAAGCACCTCTAAGGTACCCTGAGCAAGGTACCGTCCCCACAAACTGCTCCCCGGGTGCTGTGTTCCACTTCGTGAATGGGTTAAATCAGAGGAAGAATTTCATGCTGTGTGCTGTGGTGGAGGTAACTCAGTGGGTAGGATACTTGCCTCCAGACCAAGAAGTCATGGGTTCGAATCCTACTTTCAGCAGACCACCATTGGGTATGAGCAAGACCCTTAACCCAAGTTGCTCTAGGGAGACTGTCCCCTGTAGTTAGGGAATGAAAGTCGCTTTGGATAAAAGCGTCTGATAAATGCCATAAATGTGGTGTGTTCACTTTCAAATTCAGCTTTCCATACACTATAACTGGTGAACCTCAAGTACAGAAACACCAGGTTACACTTCACAAACAAATTAAAATGTAAAAGATAGGAACAAGATGTGTTGTGAACTCGAGAACTGCTCCAAATCGTGAAACATGATCAGCGAAACATTTGACATGGGTATGTAGGCCTGTAGGTACCTGATTACAGTAAGTGGTTCACTGGTCTTTGCTGATAAACTTTACAGAAGCATAGTTGGACAATACAGCAGGACAATGGATTGAAACAGATACTAATGCAGCTGTAGAGACTTTTAGGTCACAAAACTACAATGTTCTCATACTACCAAGTCCATTATCTGACCTAAACCCCACAGAGCACCATTGCACTCCATGAAAAGCAGACTGAAGGCAAAAAGAAAACAAGCATGAACTGAAAATGCCTGGTTTACAGGCCTATTAAAGCATGAAAGAGGAATGTAATAGATTCGACCATGACCAGTGTAGATTATGGTAAAGCGTATTAGCATATCTGTCCTCTGTGTTATGTTGGGGATGTTGGGGATGGTGTGTGTATATATGCACTGCCAAGCTCTACTAACAATCATGTTTACTGGCCTTGGTCATGAAATGTCCATGGGTTGCAGTACTGAAGAAAACTTTGAATGAAAAGATTCTTTCAAGAACAGTTTTCCTTTGTCCAAATGGGTATAAATGTAAAACAGTCTCCAGTTTCACCTCAGTTATTATTTTCTCACTGTGCTGTTCTACTGTGCCAAACTACTTGCAGTTTGCACTTCATGTGCCATAATATGTGTGCATAGTATGACTTTATTTTACTACAGATCTACATGATGTAGGGACCCAAAGGTGAAAAATGTATGTCTCAGATTGAAAACAGAGACACATTTGGTGGTAAAAGCACTAAAACACATGACTGGCCCTTTACATATGTTCTATCCATGCAGTCATTATATATATAGAACTGTTCAGAGTGTTCCAGGGTTTTCTAGGAAATGTGTTCTTGTATAAAAGAGACCTGAAGAAAGAGTAACAGCGCTAACTGTATGCGCTAATGCATCACTCAATCCGAGAGCAAATGGGAGAGTGGAGGAAAAACCTCTCCTCTGAGTGGCTCATCGTATGGGCCATCTCTAAGCTATAAAAGCAGCTTTGAGTCTGTACAACTGGGCTTTGAAAAGAATCCACCTTTGGCTCCCTAAACAACTTTTGGATGTTTTTGTAATCAGGATTTTGTCTACACTTTCATGAGTGTATGTCATTGTCATGTTGTGCCGTGCTCGGGGAGTGAGGCGAGGTGCTAGTGCAAGTTCCCTTTGGTGGTTTTTATAACAAAAACACAGACTACACATAGAACACAAAAGGCACAAGGACCTAAAACAAACCGTACATAAAACAGATGAGACATGAGGACCAGGTAGTGTGAGGGTTGACCAGCAACTAATACAGAACATTTGGAATTTAAATACACAACAGACTCTGACAGAAATCAATCATTTAACATAATCACTTAAACTAAACAAACACCAGCTGAGACTAAACCTAGGATATTGAGATCATTTCAAAATAAGAGTCCCACATCAAAACACCACAACAGTGGCAGCCTCTACTGACCGCTGGCTGAGACATGCCATCATGTTATGTTCCTTTGTTAAATAGTCTGCCAGTCATCCAAAGGTCCACCATGCTTCATCTAGGCTGTAGTAAATCCTGGGATTTAACCCTTTGTTCTTTGTGCTCATTTCTGTTTGGAAGTAATACGCCTCAGAAGGGGAAAAGTGTGACATACTACTACCTACCAGCAGGTCCAATAAAGTCTGAGAGCTGAGTCGGGACAATTTTTCATCCAGAATGACTACTTTGGCTCCGCAGATGAGGCCATGGTGCCAAGAAAAGTGTCTGAGGAGCACAAGCCTTAACTTTTTATCACACAGATGTGCATCTTTACATGCCCTTTCATCTACATCGCTTTTTGTTCTCTCTTCATCAGTGGTTCACTACATCTGTTCTCAAAGGAAAGTAAATTAGAGCCAGGAATCTGATTAGGTCTCTTCTCAAACCACACAGGTATGTAGTTCATGTCTCAGTAACAATATCAGAAGAGTAAGCTTCCTAGGCCTCACTGTTTTGCATTCAACACAAGAACAATCTTAGTGAACCTTACTTCCTTCATGTACACTTACAGTGTACATTCTTTAGACAGCTTTATAAGACATGCACATAAAGTTTTAATAGCACAACAGTGTAAGAATTCACAATAAAATGTGTCTTTCTGTTATGAATTGCTTTTGGAAAAATACTAGTACTGACATATACTCACCATCAGACAGATGTTTAGATATGACCAATATGACAGAATATAATTTGATGACACATTTACTGTACTCTGGGCTAGCAAAGCATATAGGCAACACTGGGATTTCATTCATTATACTGCAAATGTACTACAGATAAATCTATTCTATGATTTAAATAGATAAATCTATTCTAGATAAATCTACATTCCTATGCATATATGCACATATATGTAATATATATATAGCCTGTGGCAGTGCCACTGATGACTCATTAATACAAATTCTCTTTGGTCTTGGCTTATCTGTGAATCCGTCTCTACATATTTTTAAAATCACTTTTTCACCAAGTGTTTTCTGATGTTGGATTTGATTTGCAGAAATATGATCTATAGGTTTGGCATTAAAAGAGTCAAGATTATACAGAAAATACCTCTACACCATGAAGTATATCGTGGTTCTGTAATTATATGGGGGGCTGTTGTGTTCCAAAAATCCTGACATTCATGTTAGGACACCATCAAGGTCTCCATGAAATACCAGACAAATTTGGATCTCCCTCCTTTGTTGTGGTTGAGTCGATTAAAAATAACCACATAAATCAAGCTTTTTTCAAGCACTGGCTATCCCTGAGCATCCATAAGTAAAAATCAAGGAATAAAGAATCTGAGAAAACTGTGGGTGGAAGGTTGGTGTTAGATCAGTTGCGTTTGTACTAAAAGTCAAGGGTTCTCATTATTTTTGAATATTTTTCTTTGAACTTCTCTGACAGGTTAGATAAATGTCCCACGTACGGCAAAGCTAATAAACATCAAAAACATTGTTCTCTGTTCTGTCCATTCTAGTAATTCCGGAGGGCAATGTACTCATTCCTCTTTGTTGTCCATTTGCATTCCTTTCCCATTCGCCATTTTAAAAAGTGTGATATTCATTGAGTTGCCTTGGTTTGTTGTTATTGCTATTTGTGTAATGTGATTGTCATGTTTAACTGGGGAGAGATGTCTTGCTAAAGAGACTGCATACTGATGAAATCACTTCTGCAGATAGGAATGTCCTTGGGGCCATTTTCGCACAGATTAAAAGCCCATTCAAGGTAGTCCTTCCCCCTGCTCTAAACAAAACAAGCATTCCTAAAACTGATACAATGATAACACTTATTATGCAAGTGAAAGATAGAGATAGTGGAAAAGAAACAACACGACAAAACCAGAAGCAAAGCTTATCTTAAAATCTTCTCCAATAACAGTCAAATACTCATTTTTCCCCTCACTTCTCAAAAGTCAAATGGCAAAAATCTGAGGCTCCCTGCAATTGATTAGTTGTCAGATCAAGTGATTATGATTGCTGTCTTGAACGCATCGTGAGCTCTTACCCTACTATCTTTTGAACAGAATATCTCTCCCCACTTTGATCTCCAGGCTCCCCCTGGACTCTTTTGGGCCTGGAATCTTCTTTTGATCAATAATGGCTCAGAATACACAGACATAAGAGCGAGGTCAGAATTCTGACACTGCTGGCAGAAAGAAATTCTTTTAACAGGCCAGGGATCCCCTAAAACCACAAGGACCATTTGAGATTCAGCAGCAATCGCTTTTACAATGGTGAAAGGGCCAATGCCCAAATGTGAGACCTTGAGCGGAAGATAAGTTTTGAGTTAAATAACCGTCTGCTGCTGAGCGCTGATTATACAGCCTGAACACTGCAGCCTCACTTTACCTCGGTGAACCGTAATGGCTCCGAGTCAGCGGGGAAAGCTTTACAGCGTGAAGTGTCCAGCTGACGGAGCAACCCTCTCGCTTTACAGAAAACGATGTGCACAGTGGACAACTGTTCCATGTCCCTCTCTGGAATTGACCTATGAATAATGAGCAATTAACAGTGGCTGAAGCACCACCAGCAACCAGGCGCTGTGATGCAATTGGAGATAAGGAGGATGACCTTAGCATCCCCCATCTCTCCTGCCCGCAGTCCATTCTTAATCAACACAGATCAGTTCAATTTACTCCGTCTGGCGTTTCACTGGCCTTCACAAGTGAGAAAAAAAGACACAAAGCCAAAGCTGCTGACCATCCTCCCAACCATCGGCCTGTTTTGACACATGACAGATTAAATGCCAAGGACATTTTCTACTGTCAGATTCTGCTTTCTTTAAATACACAAGAAAAGTTTTAAGTCAATGTCACTTTATGCAGAAAGAGATGGAGGGACTACTTTTGTTACAGCACAGTACATTTTCTCCATAAAAATATTTATAATCTACAATTAAATCACAGTAAATGTACTCTAACATACATTAAAAAAAACCCCAGCATCTTTAATTTATAAATGTGTTATTTTAATTTGAATATTAAATAAAAAAGAACAAAAAAGTATGTCATTTTCACAACTCAACATCCAACCTGTGGAAATACACTACATGGACAAACGTACCTGACCATAACACCAACATGGACTTTAATGACATTGCATTCAAATATATAATATAGAAATATATACTTTCAAATACATCATATTTTATCATGGATTTTGATACAGAGTTGCTCCCCCTTAACAGCTATAACAGCTTCCACTCTTCTTGAAAGGCTTTCCAGTTTATGAGGAAATTTGTGCCCATTCATCCTGTAGAGCTTTACATGGTCAGGCACTGGCTCACAATCTCCATTGCAGTTCATCCCAAAGGTGTTGGATGGGGTTAAGGCCAGTCAGGTTCTTCCACACTGAACTTGCTTTGTGCACTGTGGCACAGTCATGCTGGAATAGAAAAGGTTCTTTTCCAAACTGGGTCCACAAAGCGGGAAGCATGACGTTGTCCAAAATGTCTTCGTACGGTGAAGCGTTAAGACTGTCCTTCACTGGAAGTAAAGGGCCACATGAATTCAGTAAATAAAAAGGTCTGTCCCAATACACTTGTATATATAGTGTGGCATTTATACCAAGTTAACCAGTCAAGGCTGCCTGTTTGGCTGTTTCCTTTGGGGGATTGTGAAGTGTGAGTCAACCAAGAGCACTGACCGTTTTCCACAATGTTTCCTGGTCTTGTTCCTTCACAGAACTTTTACTAATGCTTAAGTGATTGGCAATGTTATCATTTAAGTAGGCACCCCTTTGCCTTATGTCATCTAATGCTGATAACAGTAAGTAACTTCGGGCATTTTGACACTGTTTATGGATGTCTTAGCTGATGTTAGGGAGCATCATTGTAGAAGGAAGGCGTGGTGTTTTTCCAAAGCAGTGCTGTTCTTCTGAATGAAGGACCATGAGTGTTGTATTGAAGTATTATAGCAAAGGAATATTCAATATTCCAGCATTTTTATTACTGTTTACATGTGGTTAAATTCTTTAACTGGTTTGAGTGTGTGTGTGTGTGTGTGTGTGTGTGTGTGTGTGTGTGTGTGTGTGTGTGTGCGAGAGAGAGAGAGAAAGAGAGAG
>JBBJLR010000133.1:22116684-22141419 GCA_037577145.1 Brachypetersius gabonensis | reverse complement strand
ACATTCTGTGATTTGTGTGGGTGTGTGTGTGTGTGTGTGTGTGTGTGTGTGTGTGTGTGTGTGTGTGTGTGTGTGTGTGTACGTGAGACAGAGAGAGAGACAGAGAGAGAGAGGGAGAGATGTATACTGAAGCAGTCAGGTTGGTGTGTAGAATGAAAGTGGAGATTGAGACAAACATGCCATGTGCAGTGATTGAGGACGTCAAGTTTGTCAGGCAAGTGTGAGACCGCCCCTCTGTCACACTCCCACGCATGTTCTGTTGTGTAAGAGTGCCAGTGTGTGTTTGTGTGCGTGTGTTTGTGTAACGTGAGACTGTTACAGATAAAGTCATGCAATAGATCTGCAGTGACAGTCACTGATAAGATGCTAGTGAATAACTTCCCTTCAAAAGCTGTCAAGACTCCTCACATCTGATAGCTATCTTTATTTTTTATTCATTCACTTTTTAGGTGTTGCATTCACCATAAAAAATGAAGGTAGCTTTATCTGAATACAACAGTAAAGACACGGGTGTACGATTGGTGTTGTATGCTAGCAAGGCAGGCTTTGTTGTGCTATTTCCACATTTTCACGCCGGCTTTGGAAAGGTCACAGACCACACACCTTGCCCTGATTGCTACATTTGCCCTTTGCAAATGCTTATTACTTAAACAAGATTTATAATAACGAAGTGTCCATCATTCAGTCTTAAAGTCCAAGCGCCTTGCCCAAGGCATCAAATCCTTTCTCACTAAGAATCCGCTACCAATTAACCACACGTCAGCAGGGCTAATTAAAATCGTTTAAGTGAAATGGATTGCCAGGCCTGAAAGCAGACCTCCATAGGTGAATAATGCTGCTGCATGAGGCTTTGGCATGAACCATTATTACGATTCTTGGGGCTTTCAAAGGGATCCTTAAAAACTGGGCCTTCATAGATTATAGGTTGAAATACTAGCTTTCCAGCTGCATTTCTGAAACACTAGAGATCTAGGCATGCTATTACTGAACATCAAGCTCTCTGAGTGCCATCTGACACAACCTTAATGAGAAGGCAACATAACAAGAGCTTCTCCTTAACAGTTTTCCAACGGAAGCCTTGGCACTGGGTCAGGATCTAACCACCTTTAAACATGCTTTGAAATTCTACTGGAAACAACAGTACAGTAGGAAGCTTTTATCTAGGATCATAACACAACATCTTTTAAAAGATTTAAGAACAACAGATGATGGTTACTTGAATATGTATTTTAAGGAATATAATGCTGCACAATCTAATGTACTACATATCTTGGGAGAGATTCAGACATGCTCTTAAAAATAAAGGCTCCTAAATGGTTCTTCGCCTCAAGGTTCTTTAAACTTTAAAAAGGTTCTACACTTAAACATCTCATTTATACAGAGTTGGTTTCTAATTCTGGGGTAACTATTGCAGCTATAAAGGACCATCCCATAAAAGGTTCTTAAGAGAACCGTAAGTAGCTCTTCCATATGATAACTCTATATGTGACCCGATTTGCCGTAATGAGCGTTCTATTTATTTAGATACGTGCCGATTATGTTGAAAAACATCAAAAATATCGATTTTTCTTTTTTGGTCTTATATGAAAGAAAAGGTATTAAAAATAATTCTCCCAAAGTTTCATCATGGAAATAATTGTGAAAATGTATTTAAATGGCTATCTAAATTAAGTTGCAGCTCTCAAATTTTACAAAAATATTAATTCTTTAAAAAGTATTTAATAAATATATAAATATTTTGAAATAATTGAAGCTTCAGTCTGATTTAATGTATTTTTCTAAGTATCTAAATGCCTGTACTAAAAATTTGTTTTAGAATACACGGTACATATCTTTGGATGCTATGGATTTTTAAGATATCAAAAAAAACTGACAAAAAACTTTCAATTTTTCAGTTGGAAAATGGTGCTGCGAGACCGTAATTCAAACAACTGTAACGTGACAAGCGTTTAAGATACAGCTTTTTTTTAACCTTTTCAATGATACCAAAACCTCAATTTTACATTTTGGGTCACTGTGACTCATTTGGCCAGATCAGGTCACATATAGTCTCTGTAGGTCAGGTCTAAATAATTCAAATATTCAAATGTCTGTTGTTATGTTGATTATTGTTGAACATTATCATAAAATGGCATTTACTCAAATGGCATACATGAAATCATGCAAGCTAACACAGCAAAACTCTCCTCTACAATTTCACAAATCACCTTTTCTACTAAGATGAATTAAGTAAGATAAAGACGTTAAAACAGTAAATAATAATTAAACAAAGACAATTTTGACTCTAAAAGAAATAAACACAAATGGCGGCACAGTTAAGCAAAAAATCAATATAGATATATATATACTTTAATATATACTTTATATACTTTAAGACCACCGCAAAAATTTAAGAGACCACCTCAAAAATGTTTCTCAGGTTTAATCTTTTATAGCTGCAAGTATTGAATTTAACAGCCTTACCTTAGTTTTTAAGAACTGCTTACAATATTTCTCCTAATTTCCAAATACAAATATTGTTCTTTAAAGCATTAATTTTAAAGAAATGACAAGACTGATGCAGTGCTTACATAAATTGAATATTTCAAAGAAAACTCATTTCTTGTTCAGTCTTAAACAAAATGGCAATAATTTACCTTTGACATACAGCTGGTCTCAGGAGGAGAGTGTTGATTAGAGCAGTGGCTTTTTATACTTTTCCACATTAAATAAGATTGGATTCAGCTGATCACTAATCAGTACCTCATAAAGCAGAATGAGGTGTTTGTGTTGGAATTTAACAGACACTGGCATGGAATGGTTGTCATTCCATGGTTGCTGATTTAAAAAGAAATTGCAGTGGTCTCTTATTTTTTTCAGAGCTGTGAATGCCAACCTTTTTTCTGTATCATGACTGCTATTTAGGTAAGCAAAAACCCAGTCAGACTCATCTGCCTCCTTCTCTGAGTGAACATTAGCTTAAAGCATAACCTAATATTTCTTTTTAGCATCTCTTAAAACAGAACGTATACATGTGTAAGACTGTACAAAATTGGTATACAGTATTTTGTTTCAAAGACAAGCTATATAAAGCATACTGAATTATTTTTAGGAGTGGTATTTGGATGCTCATTCAGAAACACCTACAAGTCTCTGAGGTCTAAAAGCTGCTATTTGGGTCAGCCCTAAATTTTAGCAATAAACCATGAAGGTAACAAATTCCCTCTGTTTTTTTTGGAAGAAACTGTAGGGCCAAGATGAAAGGGAGCACTGTTAAATCTTATTTAATTCTCAAGGGAGCCATGAATGGAGAGCAGGTCTCAGACAAAAATGCTTTCAGCATCTCCTATAAATGTAGAGTTTGACCCGCTGCACCCGCTCTAATTAGCTTGCTACCCAGCCCCACACTCAGAAACTCCCTTTGCATTAATCACTTTAGGTCCGTAAATGTGTGTCCCGTCTTAAATATTTACTCAGGGGTCCCCGGTCTTGACATTCAGAAATATGGATTCCATTGGCAGAAGTGCTTTTGCACCCCACAAATCAAGACCCCAGCCATGATATATTGCAATCTCCAGAGCACATAATTACTCTGACTCTGTTAGAAGAGTGACTACACATGAGTGAGACAATGAGTCACATTTATCTAGAAGCTTGACATAAGGAGAGATCATTTATCACTTTAGAAAGGGAATTTCAAGGATGTCATGATGTACTGAGGTTTTTCAGAGAAAACCTCACCATGTATATGCCAATACTAGTAGCAAATCTTTTCATTTATCATCTTTCAGTGGACAATTCTGAAGAACCTTTCTGGTAACTGAGAGTTTGAAGAATATTTTGTAAAGATTAAGAACCTTTACATAATATAAACATTCTTTACCATTGAAAGGTTTTCCTCACAACTGCAATTTAAGAACTTTTAAGTAGTGTGCACTTGGCTCTTTGTTGATGTGATCACATGTTTATAAAATACATTTAAAAGACCCATTACAACATCTGGTAAGTAGAAATGATGCTGCAAAGCTCTTGGAAAATACTCTTCTAGTTTGGTAACTCTTAAGTCATGATGATCACTGGTGGTGACAAAAAAGTGGTGTAATGTAATACATCAAGTTGAAAGAGGCAGAGGGAAATCTGTAAGACATTTATGAGAAAAACATCTTTTACATTTTTACCCTGGTTTTGTGATTTATTGACCCTGAAACAATCATAAAAATGGTAAAAGTGCTGACTTGTGTGCAAATTGCATGCAGAAGTAATTTCATCCATAACTCACTATGTAATCAAACAGATAATTATGTACTTTCATTTAAATAGCATAACAAAGTGAACAAAATCATCCTTTGGTGTTTGAAGATGTCCCATCGCCACACGTCTTATGAGTGCCTTTTTACAGTAAAGCAGAAAATACACACCACTGAGTATAAAGGATGGATAAACGGAGCTTGATTGAGCAAATTTCACTTAAATGGAAAATTGAATCTATCAATCTCAGGCCCTCCCTGATTGGCAGGACTGCTGTTGTAATAATGCAACAACAAAAGCTTTCAAAAACAACAGGCGTCTGGGGGGCACAAATGAGTTTCGGCATTTTCTGCTGAAGGCTTTAAGCTGAAAATAATAGAAACCTATGTGTACGTGCAGTACTTAGTATTTATCGACTGCTAGAATGGGTTGCTGTGTTTGAATAAAGAGCTGCTGAAAAAAAAAGTACCTTTATCAGCAGAATAAATGGACTGTTCACTTGCTCTGTGTATTTTTTTTCTTTTGTGTACCATTCATTTTTAATTCAAAATTCAATCAAGTCGCTCTCCCTCGCCTCGGCAAACGAAATTGCCACCCCTAATGAATGGAAAATGAAAATGACTCAGTTAGTGTTTAAGCCAAAGTAAACATTGTTTAATTTCTCAGTTAGATTAAGAACAAGTGTGGACCTGCATTACAATAGCTGACATCTGACAGGCAGGTAAGGGTGTCGCACTCCGGGGAGCAGTGATAGGTGACCAAACACACACAGCAACACAGCTGCTATTGGAGGAAAAGCCCTCACACTACTGTGGTGGTGTTAGTCATGACCTGAAGCGGACGTAACACCCAAAATTGATGTCACTGTTGATCATTATAGGACACTCTCTGATGTGCTTATTACTGTAATAAAATGCTGAAAAACATAATATAATAAATTCCATGTATGCTCAAAAATGTATTATTTAAGATTTGTTGTTCATAATAAATATTACCTGAAATGCAGTTAACAGTATGTTATGGTTATCAAGCAATCAGTCTACTGATGATGCCATTATAATGCTGCCAGTATAAAAAGTAACCCTGTTAATTCTCCCCGACCTTAACGGAACAGACATGCCAAAACATTTAGCACTAGATTTACAGGACTAACTACCAAACTCTAGACCTTCCGTATCTTTCTTGTAAATGTCTCTCAATATGGTCAAATTAAATCCAACTCTTTATTAAGGTGGCTCAGACTAGTCTTTGTGGACACAGTATGATTTAATGTAAGCTATAAAATGAACAAACCTTTTCAGAGAAGGCTCTGTTCCATAATCTGATCTAGAAGAGAATGCTGAGACAATGATCATAAAAAATAAAAACAGTCTTAGGATTCCCTAAGACTGCTTTATGAACAGGAGTCCTGGTGTCTGAAGTGGCTGGCTATAGTGGTGAAGTTTTGCATCTCATGGTAAGTCATATTGGATACTAAACCATGACCACAGGTGTGCACCTCATTAATGAGAGCTAAGAGAAGTTTTGGTAATGTATTTTTATGGGTGACTATAGACTTCTTTGTCGTTAGCCTTCTGGCTCCAGTGCTAAACTAAAGAAACGCAATTCAGACTCCAAACATGTCTTGGTTGTTGGACGACGACTTGGGTAAGTGTAAAATATTTTTCTTACTGAGCTATTCCTATAATGCAAGAAAGCACGGAAGGGCTTTACACTACAATGATTTTAGACAAAATGATCAGAATTATTAATACCAATGATAAGAATTCTTGCTATGCGATGGAGTTCATTAACAGTAGACTATGATTGGCAAGCATAAAAACAAAGATCATTATTACTTCAGTTAAAGTGATTTTAAACCCCAAGCTCTCCGTTTTATAAACCTGTGTTTAGAAACTCAGCCATGCAGCCTCAAAATCAAGTCTAAAAATCAAGAGAAAAATGAAGGTCATACTGAGCCTCATAATGATGATGATCATCATCATCATCATGGCCATCATCAGCACTTCCCTTGCTAATGAAATATGAATGTAGAGAACACAGACAAGGAAGATACGAAGATACATTAAGCCCTCTTATGTATTCTGAACTGAAGGGTCCATAGATCCCTGCAGTCATCCAGCAGGAAGCTCCCCACTGTCTCACACATGTAGCTGCACTGACAGTTGGCAGACAATCAGACACAGTGAGGTGCACTCATTTCTTTCTCAAATCGGGCTAATCAGTTAATTAGCTTTGAATATAGAAGTTGAAACTCACAGAGGGTGTTAATGATGAGAAGATTTGTCCTTGCAGAAACGCTCCATGCACATTTTCCTGAGCTGTGCCTCTGTTTTTGTGAGTTTTGGTGAAAGGCCTTTGGCTTTTTATCTTCTGAGTGCTAACCTTTCAGATATCATACTTAGCGAAACACCAACTAGTCAAGGACTTCAGTCACTTCTGTAAACTCGCTATCAGTCGGGTAAACACCACACTGTGTTTTACCGCGCGCAATTGTTAGCTTAGCGTCAAGTAAATCGCCGCGAATGGGAGATTACTGTGGCCCTGTGCGTCTCCTTGCATGGCAGTGTCATTGCTGAGGGTATTAAATATTTATCAGAGGTATCTGTTAATTAAAACAGAGAGAGGCTTCAAATGTCCTTTACTCTAATCCATTTCTCTGAACCTCTGCCAGCATTACAGCAGCTGTCACTCAATGGGATCCTAAAGCATCATGGGTATTCAGTTAGCCCCTTCAAGCAGAACATATTGAGAGATCTCTTCATACTGCTGAGCATGCAGCAGAGTTCGCTTTGGCGATGAAAGTTAGGATAAAGGTCTTCGGTGTGATTTCAGCACATCACCAGTTCAGCGACACAATGAATGTGGAAGCATCCGCTCTACAGTAGTGTGAGCAGGTTTGGGTCAGGAAGTGCCAGAAACGGCAACTTTACCAAAATATTCCTTCATTATTTTTTTATTGAATATTGTTTCAAGTCTTTTGGGACTGTTTTTATTTACCTTGTCCTCCACGGAGAACATACTTCAACTGTCTTTAATGAACAACTGTCCAACTGTTGGAAAAAACTCAGTCGGTATTGCAGCTATTAAGTCTTATTTCTGTCCAACGAATTAAACTGTGCACTTGCTGAAAAAGGTCACTTCAACATGTGTTCTCAGTAGAGAACGTGTATTTATTTTCACTTTAAAATCAACAAAAAGTACCAAAAAAGTGTTTATTCCAGAGAAATAGAGCTAAGTTGGAAAACGTTAAAATTAATAAAGAATGTTTTTGTTCACGAACTCAAATAAACGTCACAAGCGGACCATCATGAAAAAAAATAATTGTCAGAACAATGGATTTAAAGCAATGACGAGCGTAGTGGATGGGGGGGGGGGCATGTGAATGCCAGTGAAAAGGCTAAAAGACAGTCCAGACCAAGATGGGCTATAACCAGATCCATTTGGTTGTAGCGCAGTTCAGATTTGTATGAAATATGTCTTTCCTGTCAGCTATCTTCGTTCAGTTTGATTATCTGGCACCTCTAACATTTACCAGCCGCATGGTCCACTGTAGTCTGATATTCAGGAAGAAAGTAATTATAGATATGGACGATATAAGAATGAAAGGACATCATATTACTGGGCCTGATCTCCAGGCTCAGTGGAACAAAAAAAATCCCATTTTGTGATTTGAAGTGCATTAAGGTTGTCTAAGGTTAGCCAAAGCATGAGCTGGACAGAGAAATTATATTATAATATATCCGTATAGGTATGTGTGTGTATGTGTGTGTGTGTAGTTGAGAAAGTGAGAGAAGAGGGAAGGGGAGAACTTATTCTGGACATCTTATTTTGAGTCGAAAAGAGCTACGCTAACTGCCTACAGTCGTCTGCACGGTGCTGCCCTATATAAATGTTTCATGATTCCTTTTCCCACAGTTGCAAGCAACCTGTGCAGGATATGAGGGCATGTTTACTGCAGAAGGCTGATGCCCACCAGAGCAGATGGAGTCTTACTCAGTTTGTTTAAAATGATCCGTAGAGTCTGTACTTCACAGGTCGCTAGTCCACAGTTGGCCATTGAAGTTTCAGCTCGATTTTCCTGCACTTACATGCACAAATATAGTTCCATTACATATTTACAGAGAACAACTGTTGCATCAACTGAGTTTTTCTTCTCTTTTAAAAGGCTTATATAATGTAAATGAGATCTCATAAGACCCAATCACTCCCCGGGTCTCATGGCTCGTTTATGGAAGGCAAAAACAGACAGTTTTAAAATGATTGTTTTTGCAATGTCAGAAAAACCATCACTATACCCATCTATTCAGTGGAATGAGGACGAGTCTAGTTCATGTCTATAGAATGAAAAGAAGCTGGAAAATCACCATGAAAATATATATAAATGATAAAATGCATATAATTACAGCAATGTTATGAATTCTGCAGCAAAAGATGACACACATCATGCCCAAATGTGTTTTCTTTTTTCACAGGCGGTTATGTATAGTGAAAAAATTTATTGTGTTGTGGTACAAAAATGCCTAAAAATGCACTGCATCTTGGCTCTGGTTCGGGGGGTGGGGGTGGGTTGGGATGCGATGGGGGGTGAGAAAGACAGGCCGGCGGCCGTTCTGGCCTTTTCCAGAGCGCACAGACTGCAGATTGCCAGTCCACCCCTGCTCAGAGTGCAAACAACATCAATGTAAAAGGCCAATCTGAACTCATGCAAAGATCAGAAAGGAGTTACCCTCTTGAAAAGTTGACCACACTTTGTTTATGAGATCAGTGGTGTTTTCTCTCTGGTGCACCTATATATAGAGTCAGCCTGAATATAGTATGACTGAGATGCCTTGTGTTGAGCGGCAGCAGACCCAGATTGGTGTTGACTCTATTTAAAGAAATGTGACAAGAGCATATTCCCGTGGTTTCACTGCAGATGTGAGACTCTGACAGATTAAAAAGAGAGAAGGAGAAAAAAGACACATGAAAAGCTCACTTACTACTAGAACTGGGAACAAAATGAATACTCTGCTGTGAAGCAGAGACTGCCCATCTGCCTTGCTGGAGTTTTAACCAGTCTGTCCATCTGCTCTTTCAGCTCTTTGGCCACATCTCTCCTAAAAGCGTCCCACTTCCACCATAGCTGCTAAACTTTAGTTCAGTTTCACCAGCTGCATTAAGGTCACACTTTGAACAGCTTGTTTAAAACCTCTTTTAATGACATTTGTTGGTTACAAGAGAGGATGAACTCTTGCAAGTTGAGAAAAGGGGTCTTTAGTATGATGAAGAATCTTTTGAATATTTTTTATATATAATCATTTAGGAAACTTTATTTTCAAGAGTGTAGTCCGAACTCAAACTCAACTTGAAGTAATAACTGCCAGTGCAAATGACTACAGACAAAAAAATAACCTGAGCAGGACAAAACATTTACTATCAAGTGTTTCATAAAACTGAACTGAAACTTTTTAGTACATACAGAATTTGTCCCTTTTGGGATTACTTTGGTCTAAAGTAACATTTTAAAGCTTGAAAATGAGAAGGGGATTCCACGCCGGGGTCCCCTTGATGTCGTTCGGGGGGCGCTGCTGCTACTGACGGATTCCACGCCTGCCAGGGCCCCTCTCGCTTACGTTCTTCCGTTTGGGGGGGGGGGGAGGGGGGGGAGTTGGGGGTCCTTACAGGATTCTGCGCTGGCCCAAAATTACCTGGCTGGTCAATTTTATCTAGTAGGGTTTTGTGCAATATCCAATTATACCAACAATGATACCAAATTAGGTCATAATACAAAAACAGAAGAAGTTCCACTCCCAAAAAAGATAAAAGCTAACATCACTGTCTTATTTGGCAACAACACAACCTAATATTTTTTCAGAAAAGTTAGAGCCAGCTTTGGATAGATAAACACTTCAGTAAAATGTGTTTGATACTGATTTTGCAATAATTACAGTTAACATGTCCTTAACACACCTTCATTACCATTAAAAAGTGTCTGTGTCTGTTTCTGTCCCTCTCCCTGCTTAGATTGAATTACAATCACAAAATCCTTGAGTCTCCCTCGTTTTCAGTGGTGTATATTTCACCTGATACCAAGCGTTCTAATCAAGCCCAAGGTTTTTTGCCAGGCTGCGGATGGGTGAAAAATGTCCCCAGACTAGATCATCAGCTTGTGCTATTCTCCTGCACGGAATCTGTGGGCTGACCGATAAATTACCTCAAAAAGCAGTCTTCAAAGTCACCCCTCCTCTGAGCAGTCCAGGCCAGTGGCAGCCATGCAGCGCGGATGATTCACATTGCGAGTCGTAATTACCAGCGTGACATTTCCTTTTAATTAGGCTACCAATGACTCCTCACATGGATGTTTTTTTGAAGCAAAGGTCATCCCTGGCAGAAGTCAAAGTCTCACCTGGCTGTGGTTTGGGATGGAGGGGATTGATCTGACTGTCGATAGCACTAGCACACGGTCAAATTGCATCAGTGGCGCAGTCGATGCTGTAAAATTATTTACAAGGTACTTTATGCTTCAAAGAGGCAGGGCCAAGAGCGCCTGTCTGTGAACTCTCTCTTGTAACATCTTCCTAATGTGTAAACTTGTTTCTGTTAAAGCTTCAGAAGCTCTGACTGACACGTTTAAACAGCACAGGCCTGTAATATGTGATAAACAGCTTTCTTAACCCAAGATAACCCAGGACTTTATAAGGTTATGGCAACTATGCTGCTGTTTACTCAAGCGTGGTCTTGGTGTAATCAAGCATGTTAAATAAAAAAGCCTTTGCACTGCATACGACGACTACATCAGAATTTGAAAGGGTTAGTTGCATTTATGAGCATCAAAAATACTCTGGTAATCACTGCATTGCAATCAGTGCAATACCATCTGCACAATGTTGTATCCATTATTGTAATGGTTCAGGCTGATTGTAACAGATAAGACCCTTTGAGAGCGAATAATGCATTAAAACGCACTGGCTCCCTGTACAAAACACACTCCTGCGAAACAATGGCTGGTTGCTATGGAGAGACCCCTCATGGTAGTGGTGGTCAGATGAGTCTGAGTCATGGTCTGCAGGTCAGCAAGGGGTGCTGCACTCAGAAAATCTTCTGGCTGATAACGCTTTGAAATTGCTCCAGTGCCAACCATGGACTGTGAAGCGAATTTCCACTCCATCTCAGTGACCGTGGATGATGTAAGTGAATGAGTGAGTGTATAAAAAGAAGCGTTATAATACATATTACATGAAAAGTGCTCTAAACCTGTCTGTATGGCTGTAATTTTCCCTTTATCTGCTGCTGTGATGGGTGCTTAGCCCGCCTACAGGTGCTGGCAGTGGTCAGCTGTTTTCCCCACTGGGGTCGACGTGGATCAGCCATTTTACCCAGAATTCTGTTTACTCTCACAATTAACTAATCAGGGTAGCAGCTGCAGGAGCCAACCCCAAGGTGTTGCCTAGCAACCTAGCCGCTGTGGTCTGGCTCCACGCTTGATGTGTGAGAGTTACTGCCGGAGTAAAACTGTCTCCACCGCTTTACTGATTTGTGGATTTCCATCAGGCTTCAGCCTTCTTCAAGGTTTCACTCATGGGAGGCTGGACCCAAACCCTTACAGCAGAGCACCTGGTCTTTCCACATCTCCTCACAGGAGCCCCTTTAACTTTAGTTTTTTCTTCTTATTCTTTTACATTCTTTTTTTTGATTCCTTCACACTGCATGAATATTTCATGACTTTGAAAGAACTTGCCAAGTTTCAGAATAATATACTTAATACACTGTCAAGGAAATCATTTACATTTTGCTGGATTCTACATGTGACTCCTGGTACCTGTTGACATGTATGTGTATGTGTAAGTCAGAATAAGTTTATAGTCTGGATATATAAATAATGTTAATATGGAAATCATACCTGATAGTATCTTCTAAAACAGGTTCTGATTTGATGATAATTGCAGAGCAAAGTATAATTACAAATAAGTCATTTGTCCTTACTTGGGTGTTCAAAGTTTTCATTGAAAATACTGTTACACAAAATAGATATGAGACAAAATGGATATAAGAGAGACTTATTGGAACAGAGACCAATAAGTGAGTTCAAAATATGCAAGATCATGCCTGTGGCAATTTATCGAGAAGGTAAATGATCTTTTTAATCACGTAATCGAGTTTAATCGTGTATTTGTAACAGCTCTAATTTGTTTTTGCTTTGCTTTCACCCAGTAGTAATTTCCAAATGAAAGTGATTGTCTCTCCACTTATTGAACAAATGTACCTCCAATCTGGGAAGCCGAATGCTGCACACACTTCCTCCAAGGCGTGTGAAGTCTGCTGCTGCGTCTTCCCAAACCACTAGCCCCCACAGCTTTGCCAAAGGCCTGGAGCAGATTCGCTTCAAGGAGAATGCTAATGAATCAACACTGAGATGTGGACGCACAGCTGAATCAGTTTGTAACTCCACAGCAGCAACAAAGTGACCCTTCCTGCCCAATTCCCCCTGATGGGGGGAGTTGATTGCAATCTCAGAGGACGTAACACACAGCACACTGCATGTGCTAAAAGAAACTGGGAACAATCTGTTACTGGATTTAAACAAGCTGGATTTCACCAGGCTTATATGTATACTGCTGCTTTTGAAGGCTGTATATTTTTCTGCATATTTTTGGCATGTATTTTCAGAACAAGCCACCACTGCTATGTATCACTGTCATATTTGAGCTCCCTGTCAGTCTCTCTGCTTACGCCATACAGGTGCAAAAGAGACGAGAGGAGTACTACATCTTCCAAAAATCCACTGCAGCATCAGTAATTAGATAATGTCTCACTTGCTTGTCTAAGTGGATCATAATGAACAGGAAACGCACAGATTAATTGACAATTAAGGTGCCATTGTCGTGCATATGGGCAGCATTGCTGCTCCTGTCTACAGATGATGCCAAATGTGGTGTAATAAGTAACCCTGAACATAGAGGTTCATCTGTTATACACTGCTGAATTAATGAGTTTAGATCAGGCAATATGAGACTGTAACGTTGCATGAATTATATATCACTTAGTCTTAGCAAAAGAAAACATCTTAAACCTTGCTGACACATTTAATATAGGCTTCAATATGACTGTTTTGCTCTTTTCCCACATTCATACTTCTAAACTTTTTAATTTTAATATATTCAAATATATTTCAATATTTTTACTGTCCCACCATATCACCGTCATTTCCACCCCAGTGACGTAATTTCCCAGGAACAAAAAAAGTAGATATGGGAGATTCTTTAGATGGTTGCTATGGAAACAGACAGGGACAATGGAGCACGTGTCTGAAATGGGGGAGATGAACATATCCATGTTCACTTGTTGAGGAAATACCAAGGCAGCATATAATAATTTTATACCGTGCCATTTCCAAACATGCTGGACAAGGAAGTTTGTCAGTCTTACCTCTCAAGCTACCTGCCAGTTTTATTTGTGTTATTTCAATTCATCAATTTTCTGAGATGCTAATCCTTATTCCATGGCAAAAGATATACAAACAAACTGGATGGGACAGCAGAGCATTACAGGACAGACACACAGACAAACACAGTCATGATCCACCTGGTGTGCGGGTCTTGGAACTGACACAAGGAGAAAATGCAAACAACACGTATAAAGTATCCTCAGCCAAGAATTCAACTCAGGACCTTCTTGCTGTGGGGCGACAGCAGTACCTGCTTCATCAACGTCATTTCCATCACAGTCACCTCTACTACATTCCTCTACTAAGTGGCAAAGACAAGAGTGTGGTGGAAATGACATCTACACAGATAGGGTTTAGTTCTAAAGGAGAAAGCACCCTCATATAACAGCTCTTTTACAGGCACTGCAGTCACACAGCTCAACAAATTCCTGCCGTGATTCGTGGAACCATTCAGTCATTCTGGGGCATCCTGCTCTGTGAGGGTCTGAACTAACAAAAGAGAGTTGGATTTCCCTCAGACATTATCCAAGTCGGAACTACGGCTGCTCTATTTGCTGCTCTATTTGGAAATTACATAGCTTGTTTATTCAGCAGTGTTTCATTTCCGCCATCAAAAGATTGACTGATCTTCCCCGCACTGTAGGAAGCATTTGGTTGAAAAAACTTTCACAAATATTTTTTTTTTCTTTTTCACACTCAAGACACACGCTTGACGTGCATGGCAATGCCTGATGTTGTAATTTCCCGGTGGGTTTTGCACACGCTTTCCTTTGAGGTATTCCTAGGAGATGAAATGCCGTCTCAGCTGAGAACAATTATTGCATGTCTTTTATAGACCGCATGTATGAAACATGACATGATCTGAAAAGGGAGGAAAAGGAGAGGGAAAAAAAAACAACTCCATGTTGTAAAGAGTTTGCCAACAAGTGTGGAATAATTCACACTCCCACATGTCTGCTGTAGCGCTGTGCAGAGTCTGGAGATTTCTGTAGCCAGGAATCATTTTTGTGTTCTCAACCATGTTGCGGAACCATGGGGTCTGATAACATGATTCAAACAGCACTTCCGCTCACAGGGGAAATCCACACCAACTTCAGAACCGCGCGAGCACCTGCTGAGGTCTAGCAACCACTGGCCTGACAATTACTCTTCTAAAACCAATGGATGTTTTGTACATGACTACCTGCCTGATACACCAATTGCCAACACCCTTCTGCACTGTGAAAAAAAGCCCAGTGTTTTAACTTTCTTAAAAGGAAGCACAGACTTATTTTTGTGTATTTGGAAAATATATGGTGTTATTTTTTTTTTGCTAATTCTAGGGCCAGTACGCCTGGAATGCCCTCTGATATACAAAAAATTGTGTTGGTACACTATATGGACAGTAGTATTGGGACACCTCATACTTCAGGGTTTGGGCTAGGCTCTTATTTCTAGTGAAGGAAAATCTTAATGCTTCAGCATACTAAGATGTTTTAGACAACGCCATGATTCCAACTTTGTGGACACAGTTTGGGAAAGAACCTTTTCTATTGCAGTGTGACTGTGCCCCAGTGCACAAAGACACATCCATAAAGACATGGTGGGATGAGTTTGGTGTAGAAGAACTTGAATGGTCCATACATAGCCCTGACCTCATCCCCACCCAACACCTTTGGATGAATTGGAATTGTGAGCCAGGCCTTCGCCAGTGTTTGACCTAATGAATGCTCTACAGAATGAATGGGCACCAATTCCTAAAGAAACGGCAACATTTGTGGAAAGATTTCCAAGAAGTGTGGAAGCTGTTATAGCTGCAAAGGAGGGACCAGTTCTACATTAAAGTGCATGTATCTGAATGCAATGTCATTAATGTCTCTGTTGGTGTAATGGATGGGTGTTCCAATACGTTTCTCTATATAGTGTATGTTTTGATCTTTAATGAAGCTCTGAGAAACCAATGTAATATGTCGTCATGATATGGCTCAGTTTGAATCAGAATCCGACTTTGTATCTGCATGTGTTTTCAGGTGAACATGGGATCAAGGCTGCTCCTTCTTATTTTGGTATCATAAAGGATGCCCCTCCATTTCTTTGGAGAACAGCCTGTTAGGCTTGGCTCATCCTGCCGCTCCACTGGCGTACCACCAGACAGTAGACCAAACTAATAGCTTCATGGTTCCTTTCCTTTATTTGTTGGCCATAATTTGAAGCAGTTTATTGGATAGTTTATTGTTAGAGCAGTTAAGGTAGTTAGGACGGTAGTTAGATAGTATGTTTTAGCTGTGTCTTTTCTTTTGTGTTGCAAAGTAGTTATTTTACTTTTCTTTTCTTGTATCTGTTCTTTGTTATTTTGGTTTATGGGTTTTCTCAACACCATACCTCATCAAAGGTTAACTTTTCATTCTTCACTGCCTTTGAAAAGGTTAAATTGCAGATTCATGTGCGTTCAAATGCTACTTAATTGCTGGACGTGTTGTTTGCGTTTCTGTTGTGTTTATGTAGTTCAGTCTGGCGGCTGAACAGGTATCCTCCCTTTCTTTGCTACCCTTTGTGTCCTCTGTCTTACTCCTAGAGAATAATACGCCCTAAATGCAAATGGAAATGCAAACTCCTATGTACACTGCAGTTCAATTCAGTGTTGAACTGTAAAATAATGCTGATGTTAAACAGAAAGAATATCAGTATTTATCAATAACTTTGCCATCCTTTATTTGACTCAAAAATCTCTGTTCTCCCAGCACCTAAACTGGGTCATGGGAGGTTATGGCGAAATGAATTTACTGCATTCAAATGTGTACATCATTTTCACATGAATAAAATATTTTACATATCATATTTGAGTTGACTTACTATTAGAAATAATAAATAATATATTTTTGCAATATTTTATTCATGTAGAAATAATGCCTGCATTGGAATCAAATCAGAGCCTGTTTGGTTAATAGCCTTCCTTTCTGGTCAGGCGGTTTTAATGCCCCTTCAAAAACTGATGATATTAATGCCCTTCCTAAGTGATGAAATACAAGGTTTGCTTGTTACATAGCTCATGCTTTTAGCTGGATCAACTGTAACTGGAAATGAATGAGACAAAAGGATACGTCAATGGCCATTATAGTATGACTTGATCTTATTTGATGTGCTGATTACAATACAGTTTCTTCCAGTGAACTGATCAAAGTTGAATCCTTCACCTTATCTACTCTTGCCTGCAAGAATAAGAAGCTTTTAAAGTCCTAATCGAAGCGTTATCCAACATAAATCATTTTTATAGCAGGGTGATGCTCACTGACGCACACATTAGTGTGAAATGAATCTAGTCACAGTTCGTTTGCTCATGCGGGCAGTACAGTCACCTCTGTCTGTCTCTACTTCTGTCTCTAAATCTGACATGTGTCATATTGGTGCATTCTCCTCTCGTGTCCATAGCAACCGAGCACATCTCCTGATCTGGTGCGGAGCTGATGGTTGATAGGCGCGGACGCTTTCATGCGCTCCACCGACTTCTCTTATGATTTGGAGTCATGGATTGGTTATCACCGGTGGGGAGGAAAGAAAATATCAGTTGTCAAATTTCAGCAATTGGAAATGATGTAAATAGATCACAAACACGGCCCTCGCAGGGATTTTGGCACTGGCTTTTCGCTGTTGAAGAGCGGCTGCTGAATCTGTTTGAAAATTGCGGGCTATATCAGCTGTAATGTCAGCGAAATTTGTCAGGTTGTCATTCTCAGTGTGCTGAATATACTGTTTAATAATCTGCATGGCACACAAAACTGAATAAAGTATACTTTTTTCCTTTTTAATAAAACCCAGCTCTGGAGTGATTAATAATCCGGAAATTAATACAAGAGAGAAAAAAAAAACTGACCTTGTCCTCCGAGACCCTGCCTAAGTTGAAGTGAATCACAGTGAACCACTATTTTTACGTTATTTCTAATTATCACCTTCTCTGGGCTGAAGGCATAGAGGAGAAGAACTAGACTTTATGGCCCAGTCCACTTTATGGAGGCACGAAACAGAGTCACAAAGTGATTGTTCCAGTGAGTAATGTTATGGCTTAAGATAACCCGTCTCATATTCACGCCCAGATTAATCATATGCTGTGCCTTGTGGGCCTACTTTAACACTCACAATCGCAGTTATGGCAGGTTATAGCAATGTGCAATCCCATATGAAATATTTTTTGCTCTGACTCGTATTTTACACCCTGACAAATAAAGGTGCCAGGGTCATTTTAAGGGCTGTGCTGATTTGGACCAAAATCACTGAATCGGATATCGGAAAAGGTCCGGTAAATGCTTCACTACACTTTTAGTAACATACTGCAAAGACGGATGCGTCAGGACACGAGTAACAGATCACATAGGCCCCTCCTCCCTGTATAGTGCACTATGTAGGAATAAAAATACAGGCTCCTGCACCCACACAGTATATAATATGTCTAAAAATAGCCATCAGCAATTCTCCTATGTATGCAGAATTTCAAATTGTATGGGTTTAAAAACTTTCCACTGAATGGAAAAGTAACAACGCACACCAAACTGCTTTTTTTTCATAGAGATTCTCACTACTGCATTTTTCAACTGCAGAAACATCTTCCTTTGGCTAAGCAACAACAAGCAATAGTTACCTGGCTTGTTAAAACTAGCAGACCACTTCATAATTATAGATAACAAAACAAATCAATAAAAAAATGTACCTGAAATCTCATGTGCTGGGCTGATAAGATGCCAGCTGTGCTAGTAAGCTAATGTTGCAATCTCTTAAAATGCATAGAAAGCAACACAAAAGTGTCTAGTCTGCAAAAACATCCCAGACGAGAACCCCCTGAAAGTGCCATTGCAGTGCAAAGGCTTAATAACGAAAGGTTTTTCTTAGAATCAAATGTCCATGTGAGCAACCAGGAAGAACTTAAAACATCAAAATAAAATCAAAAATGCAGATTCAGAGTAAGCAATGCAGAAAGTAAATGAAATATATAATTGTGTAAAAGATATTAAATATATAGTTACATAAATAAAATTGCATAGCCCAGCAAAAGAAATCATTAACTCTCAGCCACGAAGGGTTTTATCACTGTGGTTGCAAGGCAAGATGACACTGAATGAAGCATCCCCTGAATCTTCAAATCACTTTCCCAAAGTCTTTCTGAAGATGTCACTTTGGTAATTACATAAAGGCATGATAAAGTGCTGGTGTCCACGATAATTACTTTGGAGATATTGTCTTGTTATGCACCAAATGCTGCTTGGCTTTTTCACGCGACAGTGTCTTAATTAATGCACACTCAAGGGGGCATCAAAGTGGCCCAGGCACCCAGAGTGATTGACAGATAAATTAATATTGTCTGGCCCTGGAGATGCATGATAGACTCCCCTTTAAGCCATCGTTACTGGGCTCAAGGACAACACGGCCCCTTCTCCTGCTCTGCTGAGGTTTCGTAACAAAAGAGAGGCTTTTAGCCTTTCATCACTTTGAGTTCCGCATCTTCATTGGTTGCACTTGAAGAAAACACAGAAAGCTGCTGTGGGGCAACATCCCAAATCTAGGTCTTTAAAAATGGGCTGAAATGGCATCAAGAAAACCACTGACCTACTTGTATGAGTGAGTAATGAATCCTTTGGCAGATATGTATGTGTTCATGCATGGATAATAAATAACTAAATAGTGCAAGTGCGTTGTTAGGTGAGCCATTCTACTCCCCATCCACTTCCTGCACTTCTTTTAAAAAGAAATAAGTATGCCAGCACAGGGGAAATCAGATAGCGAGCACTTAAACATGGGTGAGTGGCTGTGTGCTAATCCCAGTGGCTTTCAACATGGCTCAGAGAGTTCATCAGCAATGTAACACATGCCAGTTGCACTAATCAGAACACTAGCTGCACCACAGGCTATTCCTTTCCACTTCATCTCACTCCTCATTTACTGCCCTGCTCCTTTGATATTCGTTCATTGGTACTTCTTCAGGCCATGGCAGTGGCATTCCTTCACTCCTCCAATTTCCAAAAGGGACCATTAGATCATTTGTATAGACATCATCTGTCCATTGCTGTCTGAGAGTCACTGTTTCAACTGAATGTGAAGGGCTTCATTTCAAAAACCCATTATGGACTACATTCAAGACTTTTTTTTCATGATTTATGTTGTTAGGAGTGGACTTGACATATACAAGAAAGTTCATTAGTATTCTACAATTATTCGATAACTTTTCAGTGTTAAAAATGGTGTATACATTGGTACACATTGTATGTACAAATTGGTACATTGCAATGAAACTAAAGACTAAACTGATCATGTTTCAATTCAAATGTTATAATGACTGTAGTGTTGGCAGTTTGCACTACTGAATGATACACAGCTGATTAGAATGCAAAACATATGCTAGTGTTTTTCACTTTCTAAGCTTTTAAATAATTAGTACAGGGGTCGGCAACCTTTAATAGTCAAAGAGCCATTTGGACACGGTATTGTTTTTTTACTTTTACGCTATGTAAACTAGGCTAGTGTGTTGCTTTTGAAATTGTATTTATTAAAAAAAAACCTTTTTGAACATTTAGAAGACAAGAAATCCACAAAAAAATAAACACATTGTATTTTAATGTTACAAGATCACAGTAATCTTCAAATTTCAAACTACAATTAAAAAAACAATAACAATGAATAAAAATAAAATACACAACACCTAGAGCGGTTGACGTACTTTAATCCGGCTCAGAATCAGAATTAGACTGGACATTTTGAAGCAAGACCGGTCCACCAGGTCAGCAGCATCGTATCAAGAAGCATCTTGTGCAACACTGGGCACTGGGTCAATTGACGCACGCAGCTGTTATAGGTAGAGCCAGTTAGCTGCCATTCTACAGTGTGAAATTATTATTTTCCAAAGCCACAGGGAGCTGCAACATAAGGATAAAAGAATCGCATGCGGCTCCAGAGCCACGGGTTGCCGACCCTTAATTTAGTAGGAAGCTGCTAAAAATTATATGGCATTTAAGATGTCCACACATTCAAGCACATGCACTGATAGATCCCAATGAGGGCCTGAGTTTCTGCCCTTCTGCCCTCAACTAAGCCTCCATCCAGAAATAATGTTTCAGAAGCTTCACCACTCTTGCCCGCAGGACGCATATTTAAAAAAATGACATTGAATCTCAGATCTTAGTCCCAGGATAAATTCTTCTATACCCAAAGTACTGAATAAAAAATCTATATACCTTGCATTTATTAATAATGTTCTGTTGTGCACATCTGTACAAATCTGTACAATTTATTATTGAATTAAATAGAAACTGTTATTAACATAGCAATAAAAAAATGGTACACTCATATCAAAGCTATATTCATAATTTGCCACTAGAGCTGATATGAAAACATATGTTTGCACAGGTCGATTGTAGGAGTGGGTCTTCCACAGCATTGGATTGGATCAGACATGTAATAAAGAAGCAAACATTTTATCAGATGACAGTCACACTTCCTTGAATGCTGCTTCCCTGCACTCTGATGAACACCTCAGCCTCTTACCTCCCTGTTAATCCCTGAAACAGTAATGGGGTTCAGCTGCAGACTCTGCTGCCTTTGGTCAGCCCTGCTGTGCTTTTGGTCCCAGTTAGCGCAAGCACTCCCTGGGTGTCTCTCACCGAGCGTGTGTTATCTCTCCTAATTGCTAGTTTATGTTTTAACACTTGAGCGGGTCACGGCTCATTCCAAACGGCTTCATCTCTAATGACTTTATGCCTGCAATGGTGTCTGGGCAACTCCAGCCCATAAATCAGGACAATTAAATGCCTGCATCGAGAAGATTGAGAGCAATCACAAGGGGGAAAAAACATGAAATTTTTCTGGAGGTTGGACAGGGGTGACATTATGTCAGACACATCATTTGTAAAAGCTTAAAAATAAAGGTTTCTTAACCTTGGCATAGCAGTACAGTTTTAGTTTTAACTTTAATTGGTATAGAACCTTCGCAATAAGTTTATTTAAACAGAAAGTGTTTTTATACTTCTGCATCTCATTTACACAACCGATCCTTTAAAGCTAATTTTCTCAAAGTGAGGTCCGAATACTACTCCTTTTATAATTGGACGTTTTGTGATTTATTCATTTTTATTCAAGTTTTTACAAGCTGATCTTTATACAATCTGCACTTCACTAAATCCAATTAAACAGGCCTAATTATTTCATGAAACTTGCAGTTAGTGTTCTCAAAGTACAGAAAAGATTCATGACACACACAGAAAAGCATAAAAGCTTGTTTTGACGATAAAATATTATATTGTCCGGCCCCTAAAATAGTCATCTGATTGTTCTAACTACATAACAATAAGTGACCATTTACAACATTTAGGAAATCAGAGTTTGAGGGTCCATAGAACTCCTTTCAAACTCAAAGGGGCTCCTGGCTGGAAAAAAATGTAAGAACCTCTGCTTTAAAGAACACTGGACAAAAATGCTCATTGAAAGGCTCAATAAGAGTGCCCAAATCAAGCACTGGCATCCTGGTGTCAAAAACACTTTGGTTTATTAATGTGCTTTCTCTATTAATTGCTAAAGTTTAGTGGATGTGTTTGAGGAGGTAAACAACCAGGACCCGTTTTGGACAATTTTAGCATCATTATTTTTGAGAGTGTACTGTTCCTCGTGATGGGTAAGATGGACAGTGTGCACCACACACTGCTTTGAGCATCATTATCCAGTTATATGTTCACTAAGAAAATGTTAGACACTGGCAAATGTGATATATGCAGGTGGATGAAGTTCCCTTTAAGAAATGACTTTTGGATGTGGATGTTTTCACTGATTCACTGATTTGTGCCCTTCTGCTCTGCAGCCAACTCCTCTAGTCTCTTTGGTCCTTGGCAGGTATATGAGTGCCTGTGGCCAGGTTCCATACTGAGTGACCCGCGCCTCCTTTTCCATAATCATCCCTACATTTCTGAGATACCATGTTACCTCTTACTAATGCTGGTGATGTTTCTTATCCTGTTTTCACACTATTGCATTAATAATAAAGGTGGGATAGAATATTGAGGTAGATAACTATTTTTAAATAAATAAATGCCCTTAATTAGTTATTATTTTTGTTGTCCCCCAAACCACATTAAATATTGTGTATATAACGCATCTAAAAATCAAGATGGAAGAGCATTAAGTTGTGTGACCTCTCCGTCATCCAACATTTGGTGCAAAAGTGTAGTTGTAGTCAAGGTTCACACAAGATTTTTGCACATGTATATTGGAACAACTGATGCCCATGTGTATGTCAGATCCTGCTACTACTAAAATATCAACAAGAGACTTACCTCAAAGATGGACGACTGAAACAGCTCCTCAACCTCAGCTTGCTGCAGGGACCAGCCTCTCACGCTGTGGCATCCCTAGGTGCCACTGGCCAGGGGTGGGGACACTGCAGATGGTGTGAGAGGAAGTGGAAATGAGGCAAGTAGGCAGGGGTCCATGCTTGGCTAAAAGCTAATGCTAGCCAGCCAGCTATCCTATTCTTCCTTCTGGCCTATGTTTGCTCCCTATACAATAGACTGAACTACATCTGACTCCAGCAAACTACTTATCATGAGTTGTGCCATGGCTCAGCAACAGCATTCTATGCATGGCAATCCATATTAGAAATATGCTAATGTTTTTGCTCACACAAAAAACCTTAGCAATGGGGGGTGGGGGGTGGGTGGGTTGTGTTGGTTAATGGAATCAATGAGCTCCAAAACTCACAACCAGACAGACTGTGTCAGAATCAGAATCAGAAAACTTTATTGATCCTGGGGGAATTTGCTTAATTGTCTGAATAAATTGCCCAATTTATTGTCATTGTATATTTCAACCGTGCAAATCTCAAGCCAGGTCTCTGTAAATTCCACCAGTATGTGGACTTTCTAAAAAGAAAGTAAATGTGCTAGTTTATGGTGCATACCAGCCCCCACCTCAGCTACTCAGACCACATCTCTCATATGCTGAGACCGCTCTTTAGGCCAAGCCCATTCTGAAGCAGACAAACATCTGACTCCGCTTTTCAGGACTGTTTTGAGCACTCTTACAGGGATTTATAGGCAGGCTGGACGAGTACACAATATCAGTGACTGGCTACATCATTGTACAGTGCATCGCTGACATTACTGCCTCCAAAACCATCTTTACACTGCGCTGCTGAGAAGTCCTGTATATATATATATACACAGGAAAACATCGGCCAGTTTTCTTATGGGCAGTGACGCACTCCTTCTCCTTGCACAATGTATTTGTTTTGCTCATCAAATAACAGTGGCTGGCTCAAAGTCCCAGTTTATGACCAGAGCATGTAGTTCAAATATGTATAATCACCAACCATGCACCCATGATTCACAGCCCTGGATGAGCACTGGCTCTTTATTTCAGAGACTTAATTGCTATCAAATTAATTACATGTGAGAATTGTTTTACAGCTGTTGAGGGAAAAGATAGTAGGTAACGGAAAGAAGGGCAGTAAACAGTATTCTATTTTGCCAAAATTAAAGGAGCACAGCTCTGCCTGGAGAAGCTTAATCAAAGCCAAATAACCGACAAATCATTCCCTTTGATTCAGCGGCTCCAGCAATTTGCCATCTCCACCCACAACAATGAACATCACGTCAATGAGCTAAGTAGAGCGACAAATCATTCTAACCGAGATGAAAGTGACAGGTGATGAAATCGAATTAAGGGAGCACGATTGTTAAATTGCACAGTGGCCTCAGTGTTTTACTGGTGTTTTAAGAGAAAGAAAGTTTTTGGCCTGGGAGTTCTGAAGCAGAGCTCATGTCTGCTCTAGGTTTAGCTGTGGTGCATAAATGGCTTGTGACTGTGCCTGTGCACCGGCCGTGCCTTGGCCTCCCACTTTCAGATGTGCCACTCGCAGTGAGCACAAAGTACAGCACACTGTGCTAATAGGATTTCATTTTAGCTCTCTGCCCCTCAAACACACACACACACACAAACTCCCGGAGATCACATCTACAATCTCCACAGAAGTTCAGTGCACTCATGTCTACAACTTGGAGAGAGGGAGAGAGAGAGAGAGAGAGAGAGAGAGAGAGAGAGAGAGAGAGAGAGAGAGAGAGAGAGAGAGAGAG
>JBBJLR010000133.1:22102742-22115449 GCA_037577145.1 Brachypetersius gabonensis | reverse complement strand
AGAGAGAGAGAGAGAGAGGGAGAGAGAGAGAGAGAGAGAGAGAGAGAGAGAGAGAGAGAGAGAGAGAGAACAAGGGAAAGAGAGAGAGAGGGACAGACAAAGAGAGAGAGAGAGAGAGAGTGAGTATAATGTGTAGTAGATAAATAGAGAAAGAGTAGAGTAGATTGCACAAATTGTCTCCAATCGTCACTTGTAACAATGTGAAAGCCAAAGTACAATGATACACTAGGGAATCACTTTTCATACTGTAAATGCAGCACAAAAAATAGTAATTTACATAAGAGCACATTTTCTGAAGTGTTGCTATATACCTCTGCCCCAGTCCATTGCATCAGAGGTGCCAAATCTGGAATACATCCAAGAGAAAAGGTTAGTCAGGTCTGGCACACACGCTAATGGCAACCACTCTGAGCCTCATTGTACTCATTCCGATTCTACTTTGGCTGCCCAGTTTATTAGTACTGGCATATCCAGATGGCAATGCACTTGCAGTACTAGGAACAAAAGAGCTACACAGGAGAACTGTAGCCATCACTGGCTCGCCCTCACATACACTCACGCTTCCATTGGGAAAAACAGCTCGTGGCCGTTTTGGCCGAGAAATCACCATAACATTGTTTCTCATGATCTAGCCATAGTCAGTTTATGCAATCTTTTTGAACATTACAACAAGGAGCACGGTCACTGTTTCATCATTTTTTCTTTTTAGATACACTTTTGAAGACAGTATACTCTGATCATACATACTTGATTCTTATATAGTATCAGCTGTTTGTTCTAACACTGCACATGCTTTGATTGTAGGCCATAAATATTTTGATGACTGTGATGTCTGAGGTGTGATACTCAGCTTTATCAAAACTATGCATTCCCCAAGGTCTCTCTTTTGTCAAGTCTGATCCACTTAAAACAAGCAAAAGCTTGTGACCGTGCCAAAGCTAACCTAGCATGCATAACCAAAATAGCAAGCTAGCTTATCTGTCTGTCTGTTCATCTGTTCATCCAACTGGCAATGGCACTATTCCATGTGTGTGTTCTCTAGCTGCCTGTCCAGTTCCTTCGCTTATCTTATGACATTGCGACTTAAATGCTGGAGAATATTTTTAGACAGAAGACATGAGATCTTTAATGCTGTCTGCAAAAGGAGAGCATGTTTCATTCATTTTTTCCTGCTCAAGCTACTGTATTTAATTCTGCTTGTTTGTCATAATGGGCTGAGTGCTGGACAGCGGAAAGTCAATCAAGTGCACTCATTAGAATATGAGGACCATACCTGGGCAGGACCATACCTGATTTAAAAAGGATTTGCCAGCCAAGACAATGTTGAAGCAGTTTAGGCCATAACTAAGGTTGTGGATATAATTCCAAAGCTTAATCACATTGATCACTTTTTGCCAAATCATGCCTGTGCTGTGTGGGTTTTATCCTCTAGCAAATCACAGCCCTGCATCCCACATGGAACATGGGGCTTGGCCCATTTTTTAGCAGGGGGCCACTTTCTGATGTGACACAGCACTCTGTTATCCCAGAATAGAGCCCTTGGAACTAAATATCACAATGTGAGAGAGCTGAGTCTCGAGGGGGCCGCTCCTTTCTGGTTAAACATGTGAGTAATGTAGAGGCTAGGCCATCGCTGCTCTGAGAAGGGTGAAAAATGTGAGAGAGAAGAGGAGATGCAGCATTAGGCCTGTCTGACCTTTAGAGTGGCCCACAGTTTTCATCTAAAAGCTTCTTGCTGCCAAAAGGATAAGTCGAAAATAAGTAACAGTATTAAATATCAAAGCAATGGATTAAATATTACTGATGATCTTTTACTGACCAGCTACAGTGTAGCACCTCCTACATACATTCACTGATACACACTACCAGTCAAAAGCTTGGACACACTTCTTATTCATCTATTTTCTTTGTTTTTATTTCTGGCAACATTGTAGATTAATGCTGAAAACATCATCTATTCCTCTGATAACAGCTTTGCACACTCTTGGCATTTAATTAACAGGTGTTCTTTATCAAGAAGTCATTAGTGGAATTTCTTGCCTTCTATGTGTTTGGGATCATCGGTTGTGATGGTGGCAAGGACCACTTAATTCTGTAAAAAACAACAGTCCATCATTACCTTATTAAAAAAACATATTATGTATTACGCCCCAGAAAAGGGATTACAACCTTTTGAATAACAATCGAATTCAGTGTTGTTCTTTTACAACGTCTTTCACATAATATTTCACCAAATGACGTTCCCTCACACTGACAATTAAATTGCTCTTGCTCTTATATGAAATTATTTGAAAGTTCTTTTACATCATAACTCTAACATCCGTATGCCAAAATAATGAACTGAAATTCACTTAAACACACAGAATGCAAATAAGTTAGGCAAATACATAAAAAGTGATACATTAACACTGTAAGTCAAAATATTAATCATATCTTAGCTGGTCAGAACGTTACATTCGATCATGATTTGAAAGGACATCCCTACTGACCCCTCCCACTACCTGGTCTCCATTTCTCACCATGCACCTCTGACTTGTAAACATTTTCAAGAGACCCGTCCGCTTCCTGCCCTGCGACCCTTAAAGAGCAGGGATGATGGCTTTTAAGCCCCATTATTGCTGAAGGTAAAGAGCAGGCGCAGAGGTGCTAAACATGCAGAGTGCTACACTGACCCTGAACTCCACTCTTATTAGCATAATTGCATTTCAAAAGATCAGGATGTTGAGGAGAGGGAACGATCAAAAACACTTAAATGCATCACAAAGCGTCCGACTCACCTTCATAATGACGGCCAAACATCAGTAGAGAGAGAGAGAGAGAGAGAGAGAGAGAGAGAGAGAGAGAGAGAGAGAGAGAGAGAGAGAGAGAGAGAGAGAGACCATTGAACAGTGGATACTGCAAACTGAACACTTCTTTCCCACCACTGTGTTTGGTTAGGTTCATGGTATATGGTATATGCACACACACACGCGCGCGACTGCACACATACAGACACATGCGCACACATGCACACACACACACACACACACACACACACACACAACACACACATACACGCACACACACGCGCACGCACGTACACACACGCACGCGTACACACACACGCACACACACACACACACACACACACATGATCTCCAGCATCAAACTGATTAAAAAGTTTTATTTCAGGGCCTAATTGCTGAATTCACTAATTATACAAAGGGCAGGGTGGAGCTCTCACTTGCGTGCTGGCTTGCAATTGTTTCAAACTATACAGCCATTCACCAGTTCAAAAGTATTGATCATGGTGCTGTGAGCAACAACAAGCTAACCTTAAAACGTTCATCATTCTTAATAATAATTGATCACATCGAGATCCAGTAAATCATTTAATTCAACTACAAATCCTAACTGTCTTCCTCTATAATTGTCACTGTAGGGCTCACTTGTTTATATCGGACATACGGCATATGTTTGTGCATGTTAAAACAAACACTCTCCTGCTGTTCCTGAGTAGGAAAATCTGGTGGGAAAAGATTTGTGATATTTTGATCTCTACATTTTTACAGGTTCTCAGATATTATGCATTTTATGATTCATGAAAATTTAAATATTACTCATTAGTTCACATTGTGATGTACATAGGCCGCACCCTCATGTCTGTTGATAAATGTGAATATTATTCAAATATTAGGCTCTGGAGTTAATTATTAGAAAATCATATTTGCAAGGTTCTTTAGAGATCTAAATGAAGTCCGTTTTTGGTGACGCTTCCAAAACCCTTTTGAGAGCTTTAGACTGTATTTATTGCAGATTTCTCTTCTGAAATAATGTAACAAATACCACCATATTACTCAGAGCATTTGTACATAATCTACACAGCTTATTTGCCAACTGTCCTTCAATTTATTTTCTCATCCATCTGTCCTTCTGTCCATCTGTCCAAAATGTCTTTCTGATAGGCTGTTTTGATTTTTCAGTTTTCTCCGTAATATGTGCTGCTTGTTGTTTGCAGCTTTGTCTGAATTTATGCTTAGGAAGGAACCTCTCGCTGTCTCTCTCCCTCTCTCTCTCTCCCTCTCTCTCTCACTCTTTTCTGTCTCTCTCTGGTCGTGATTGTGATAAATAGATCCAGAGGTGTGTCTGTGGGCCGGGCAGATTTTCCTACAGAGCCCTCAGCTATCAGTCAGGCTTGTCTCGCGGGCCCAGGTGGCCATAAACATGCACATAAAATGAAACTTTTTCAGCAGGTGGGATTCTGTCCTTGGGAGGAGACGAATGTCAACTTGGCATATATTAGACTGATGCCCCCTCGCGTCCCCTAGGAGCCAGTGTTTTGAGTTATCTGTCACTAGAAGTGCAGTCATGCTTAGTTCACCACTCCCCGGATGCTGCCTGACAGGTGGGCTCGGAGGAAACGGCCCTCAATCTGGCCATTATAAAGTCACGGCTAGTGTTATGCTAAATATGTTGCTGAAATGTTTTCAAACTTGGCTAAAAGGGGGAAGACACAAATGTATTGTTGTACAGTGTTATACCATTTTCAAATTGTCATCTATTATAGCGGACATAGGGCAGAAAGTGAAGAAACACCCCTGGCCAGGTCATCAGTCCATCACAGTCTCATTATATTAAATGTTCTGCAAAGCTTGTCTAACGTTTAAATGGTTATAAAAGAACTCATTTGTTGGTAGGTCATTTGGTACTCTAACCTAAGTATGCTCTGACTTCTCTCCATGCCTCACACACATTCAGGCAACGACCGGCCTCTCTGCACCTCTCTTGCTTTGACCCGATTGTCTCTGAATCCTGAAGTTTTTACTTTTATGCTCACAGAAAAGTGTGTCTGTTTTCTGAAGCTGCTCATAAACAGCATATGCTCTCAACAATCGCGGGCACCCTGGAGGCAAATTTAACCTTGAGGCTCTGAAGCAGATGTTTGGAGAAAATAACAGGAGAAAAAGAGATTATATCGGCTTTGGAAGTATGACTGAACAGGAAATGAAATGGTATGGTCTGTGTTTTGCCTAGATGCCCTCAGTTCGTGTGTGACGTTTGAATAAACGTGTTTATGAGGATACAGCAATCAGTTGGCACTTCACAGCCAGTTAAAATTTTATGTCATGTTGCCGCCACTTGCAGAGAATTTCAACTAAAAACAAATGAATTATTAATGAAAAATTGCACTAGGAATTGAATGCATTCAGGTGTAAAAGTAACAATCTTATGAAAAAAGCACTGTGGAGCAAATAGGGTAACATTTAGGAAACTTAGAACCTTCGTTTCAGAATGCCTTCTGTAGGTTAGAGCAAATAAAGACAAAATGATCCTAGATTTCTACAAAAACGAAAAGACAACGATACCTACTTAAGCCCTTCATGACTGGCATTAACACCACCAAGACCTTGACAAGCGATGTCACGTTATCAGTCCTATGTCACTCTGGCAGACCTATAATAAAAAATGCAAATAAATCAGTCATGTTATATTAACCTAGAACAAGGGCCAGCATCTTTAACACTCAAAGAGCCATTTGGACCTGGTTTCCACAAAAGAGAAAACTCTGTGAGCCGCAAATCCTTTTTGACATTTAGAACTCTGTAAAAAACACAAACAATTAAACACATTGTATTTTAATGTTAGAAGATCACAATAATCTTCAATTTTTGAACTACAATGAAAAAAAAAATACAATATAAAAGGATACTGCTGACAACGTCAACAGACATAATTTCATCAGGTTCAGAATCAGAATCATGTCTTTTGGCCTATTGGAGCAGCAAACATGCTCTGTAAGAGATATATGGGTGTGGTGTAGGCACATGTACACACGTGTTTTTACATGTTGTTGTAATTTTATACTGTTGTGCTTGAGAGACACCATCGACCGGAATCAAATTCCTTGTATTTGTCTCTCAGATACTTGCCGATTCTGATTCTGTGACTGGCGCTGTATGACGGGCTCTGGGTCGAAAGTCCACTGGACACTTGCAGCTTGTGTGGATGTATGCCGGCGGACTGCAGGACTAAACGCCCGAACATACTGCAGCAGCGGTCGTATAACGAAGCGTCTTGTGCGAAACTGGGCACTGCATAAATTGACACACGCAGCCGTTATAGGTATAGCCAGTTAGCCACCGTTGTGTTAAATTTATTTTCCAAAGCCACAGAGAGCCGCAACATATGGATGAAAGAGCCATGGATTGCCAGCCCCTGACCTAGGAAGTGATACTATTTAGGTGTAACAAATAATTACAAATGCTTCATATGGTTTTGTATATATATCTTAAATATATATATTATATATATATTAAATATATATATTATTATAAATATCTTAAATACTGTTTAACCAAAAATGTGTTGCTGATTAATTTGAGTAATAATAAATGTGCTGCATATAATCATGAATTTAAATTCTTGAACCCAATACCAGCATCTACTACTAGTTAGAGTTGGGCACAAATTTCCGAGAGCAAAAATGTAAAGTTCTCCATCTGACAGATGGTATATGCTTCATCTCTGAAATTTTTTTTGGGGAAAAGAAAACATTCTTATGAATAATGAATATCGTCATTTCCTTTTGTATTGGTCTATTTTCTATTGGTCCACTGGTCCAGAAAGGATGTTTTGATAAGACACAAATGACATCCTGACAATGATTCTACCTGCTTGCCATTGGGTCCAACCCCTTAGGTTGGATTTTTCATCACAATTAAGGTTCAAGCACCCAAGAGAAAACTCGTATAAGCATTAACAGGAAACTCTTGTGAGCGGTGTGTAAACAGTGGTTCTGAGCAGTCATGTTTCACATAGGCTTAACACACACTAATGGCACTCCAACATGCCAAAGTGAGCCCTCTTGTAAAGACTTTTCACTGAGCGCCCAATCAACAACACAATTGCTTTTCACAGACATCGACATAATCGCATCACACTCTCTGTCAGCCTTGAATGGAAAAGGCAGTGGAAGGAGGGAGAGTGCAGCTTATCTTTTGTCATCTGAACAAGCGCTAGTGCACTCCATGCAAATTTCCACCTAAGAATGAAGGACGTGTTTATGCTCTTGTGCGTTGCCTCTGTATCTCTTGGCAGGCGTCAAGGGGAGCAAAGAAAGTGCCCGGAATTCTGAGGGAACATCAAAAGCCACAATTTGCACCACACTGAAGTACCTCTGCACTTTCAAATATAAAACTCTATGAATAATATTTCATTGGTATAGAGCTGGGGTGCCCTGCTGTGGTCCTGGAGGCCTGGTGTCCAGCACAGTTCGGTAGTTCCTCTCTTAAAACACACTCTCTAAACCTGACAATTAGCACCCCTGGTGTACAGCTGGAGGTTTATTCACGCCCATTTATGTAATGCACCTCAGCGGTAGTTTGAAGTTCTTTTTCCATCCATCCATCCGTTTTCTACCTCTTTGTCCTGCACTCGGGTCGGGGGTGGGAGCTGGAGCCTATCCCAGCTGCTACAGGTGAAGGCGGAGTACACCCTGGAGAGTTGCCAGCACGTTGTCACGCTCACAGTCACACCTAGGGGCAATTTAGTGTGCTCAGTTGACCTATCCCCAAATCAGGCATTTTTTTGGGAGGAACTGGAGCACCCAGAGGAAATCCACACAATCACAGGGGAACATGCAAACTCCACACAGAAAGACCCTGCACCCAAGCCGGGACCTTTTTGCTGTGCGGCAACAGCGCTAACCCCTGCACCTGAACCATACAGTGATCAATTTAATAACTACTGCTTAGTTATTCTTCCATGACATTTAAAGAAACCTTTCAGGCACCTTCATTTTGAAGAGTGCAGCTCAGTTTTTCTCCACATGTGGAGCAGAAAGACACTGGAAGAAAATGACACACTTTAAAATGCTTCCGCTTTTGTTGTGCCTTATTGTGATCAGATGAAACCAGTTTCTTCATCTGCCTAACGTAAACATTCTCAGTGAGGCATGGAGAGGACTGCTGCTCCTGAGAGATGGCTCTTTAACCGCTGTGTGATGGATTGGACTCGGCTCTAAACTCGCACCCTGAGATGCCAAATTGCCATGCTGCAGAATCCACCCACGTGTCTGAGCAATAACACCCTCCATCTCGCTCCGTCCACACGCCAGACGTTCTGGCCCTGGGGGCCATGTATTAAATGGTATATTGATAATTGAAATCTTCGGGCCGTCTCCGTTTTTGCTGACGGAGCCCTTTCACAGCATATGGCTCCTGTTAGTTATGTTGCAAGAGGCTGAAGTTGTGACGTTAAAGAGGATGCTGGGGGGAAAAAGTATCACAAATAACAGTTATGTTGTAAATCCAAGCATAAAACTATATTACCCGAGAACGGTGATGAAGCACCTCTGAAAGGCAGCAACATCAATACTAACTAGATGACTGTAATAATAATTTGAAGCGACTTTCTCTCTTTCTACATTGACGATTAGAAGTCTAGAGTTGCTGTTTTGCTATATATGCCATTAACATTCTAGTACCATTTGCACTCTAATTATATATTTATATACCATTGTAGAATTACATTAATTATCCCATTAGTCATTAAAGAATCTAATTTACATTCAGTTAACATTCAGCCTTAACAAGGACTTCTAACTATTCCATTTGTTAAAATGAAAAAAAGATATGGAGAAAAGTCTTTAGACTGAACAAAACTGTATTCCAAAGAGACTTTCCACAATATTTAAATCATAATGGAATATTTTCTCTTCTTCTTACAAACACAAATGTGAAATGGATTGAAAATATTGAATCCGAAAGCACGTCCTGTTTCAATGAGCCACAAGTGGGAATTGATTAAATAAAATCCAAGAAAGTGCAGTTGCCATATGGGACACAATTCATTAATAATGAAACAATCAATAATAAAAACATCAACAGTGTTACTAGTTTTATACATGTCCAATGGCACATTATTAATTAAATTCACAGCCAAAACAACTTTTTTCTTAAATTTTTAACTTTTAAAAAAAGAAGAAAGTATATATTGAACAGAAAATTGCAGAAACCTCCAACTTGAAGTATAATATTCAGCCTATCAGTGTTTAATGTTTCCTCTTTACTTTTGTGCCACTTTACCTCAGCCAGATACAGCTGTGTCCTGCCAACAAGCCATTACCAAAGCTCTCACATAGTTCCCCTTCAAAAAGACACAAACATTCACACAAGCAACAACTCACACACACCTAAGCTGCCGCACACATCTGAAAAGAAATGTAGCTGTTCACATGGTTTTTACTGACACAATGAAAGAAAATGTGCTTTAGAATACTGAAACTGGACATCTGAGATATAGAATAAGGTTTTATGAACTGTTGAGCAAAAAATTTGCATGGGGTGTATTTGTATCATGAGAAGTAGAAAATGCGACCAACTAAGGTTGGATCTCACAAGAAGCATGAAACAATTGAAAGCATATCTCTCGAAAAGAATGGAATCTATAATAAAGGTGAAAGACTGAACATCTAATATAATGTTTTGTTGTTTTTTCCTTTTTTTCGAATGCAAAACGGCTTGAATAAACACTTTTTGTTTATTATTTTTATGGTACTATCTCTCAGTTCACTCTGATTAAATACGTTTCCTTCAGCTGTAAACAGGAAGAAGACTGCTTTAAAAGCAATGTGAAAAAAACAATGTAAAAAGACAAGCTTCGGAAACCTATTTACTCCAAACATTCTACATGCATCTAAACACTCAGTACAATAGGCCATTTCCTCTTTGCACCTGAATCACATGCTAGACGTTTGCATCAAAGAGCAAAGCACATCTAACATGGGTGTTATTCAAGAGGCATACCATGAGTGTGGCCGTTGGCAGTCTTTCTGAGCTAACCGAGTTCTTCCAAAGACAAAAACAAAGTGCTTTTAAAGGGCAGCGTTTGTGAAGAGTGACTACCCTGTCACTCTGACCATGCTGTAATTACCATTTCTATTGGCACTCCTCCGCAGTCACATAGCATTAAATAAAAATCTAATTACACTACACAATACGCCATGGTATTAAACATCCAACTACACAACACAATGCAGTTTATTGTTACAGCTCAGTCAGCATGCTAAATGCAAAGCTTTTCCTTGGGTACTCTTTGACACTTATTTTAAAGCCTTTTTTTGTGGCGGCGGGCAAAAAGTGCCTTCCGCGGCACCTCATAATTGCTGAACACACGAGGGAGAAGAAAGCTTTGTTTACCGCGCTGCATGCTCGGGGATCAATGCCTCACTATTGCCCAGGTCATGTGATTATGGCTGACTGGAGATCAGTTTTTAAACTTAGCACCAAGCCAGCATCAGGCTGCTTTGAAGGGCTAATGGGCAGAATGCAGGCAGAGCAGAGGAAGGGCTCAGGCCTATTGAAAATTCAAGGCCATATATAAGCGTGAGGCGGAGGGTGGTGGTGGGGAGCATTGATCGATTTTGAAACGAGGAATGGAGAAGGAGGAAGCTCTTCAAAGTGTCAGATTCGATGAAAGTTTGTGTCACGGTAATTAGCTGTTGTGAGGCAGCTGGAGACCCTGGAGTAACCCTCTCCGCTTGCCTGTGGCGCATGGCCGCTCTTCTGAACTCAAGAGAATGCGTTATAGCGTATGATAAATCTCTCCTTAGATGTGTCTGAAGTTCAGATGACTGACTCACAGCTCAGGTGGGCTGAAAAAGCATGCATTAGCATTTACTTGTTTGGTGAATGAGAGCTCTTTACTTTTTAACTCTGCGAACAATAAGAGCCCTTGAGGGAACTCTGTGTATACGCTGTGTTTTGGTTTATAATTCATGCCAGCATTATCACTCGCAGGATCACAGCACTATAACTTCAACCGCTATAAGAAAACACTGGTGTGGAAATGTTATTAGCCCATCTATTTCTGCAAAGAGCTGCAATTTCAGTTCCCCCCTTGGCTATACCCTTGAGATATCATGGCACACTGTTGTTTATAGGCCTGCTGAATTGTCAGTGCAAGCAACAAGAGGCCCATGAGCTGCTTTCACTGAAAGGAGAGAGACAGATTATATATTTCTATTTGTACTGTACAGTTTACATTGAACTAGAATGTAAAATACTGATATTACCACTACATAGACTGCACTGTAATGAATGCACAGACGTTTACTTTAAGCAGGTAAATACAGTTATAAATTCATTTAATTTACTGTAATAAAACTACAGGGCTTTAAGAAGAACAAAACGAAAAACACGAAAATACTCGAGACACACCACCGGGGAAATTCTGGACTCCATCTGCATCAAAGGGCAGCAGCCAATCAGCAACAAGGAGAAAAAAACAGTGCTCTTGGATTGGCTACTTTCATTCACTTTCTGAGTACAACCCAAGACATACTTTCTTTGTGTTCTCAAAAGTATCAAATGGTTTATAGTTATTTTTTATATGGGAATGTAGCTAAATTAATGTCAATATTTATGTTACAAAATTATTAAATTATATTTTTCTTACAAAATTTGCACTAAAATGCATGAAAAATTTATATATTTTCACCAAAAAAGCTGTGACAACCAGGCCGCGTCCGCCACGTCCCCTCGTGCTGGTTGTTTATGTTTCGGCATGGTGCTTAGCAACCCTGCATGAGGACAAGGGGGCGTGGTGGACGAGGTCCACAAAAAGAAAAAAAAATGCAGAGGATGTCTGCAGTTTTGCGTCAGTTTCCGCGAACAATTATCAGTTCAGTTCTCAGAAAAAATCAGCGATGGACTGAAACTGTGACTGATGATTTGCATTAAAGTTAGGGTTTACTGTGTTTATATTGACTATTCATAAAAAGTTAGTTATATTTGGCTTTCAGCTGAAAATTCATGACAGTAATATCACATCATAAAAGTAGGCCATTTAAGTAGAAGCATGCGATGGTGATTTTCTCATCTCAAACTATTTATTGAAACAAAAGACAAACAGTGGTGAGTATGCCTCAACAAATATGTTAAAGTCTTAATAACATATCATGTGCCCTTGAGTATCAATTACAGCTTGACAACGACGTCTCATGCAAGTCGACTTATTGGCTGCTGAGGCATGGCATTGGCTGCTGAGGCACTCTTCTTGAAAGTCGGTCCTCAGGTCATTGAGGTTCTGGGGTACAGAGTTACAAGCCTCTACATGGCGACTCAGCTGATCCCGCAGGTTTTCTATGGGATTCAGTTCTGGAAAAGAGCAGGCTACAGTATCCAGCAGATGTTCCCCAATGAGATATACTCACAAAAAGTTTTTTTTTCTTTCTTTTTTGAGTACAATTACCTTGTTGTGGTCCTCTGAGAATGAGCTAACGAAGGATGCACAGAAACAAATTAACTATATATAGAACAATAAATTGCACCTACATATGGTAAGTGGAGAACATAAAGTGATAAAAAGACAATGATTGTAAATACAATTTATTCTTCCCACATTCCTTCCACATTCACGTTAAATAAATGTAATGTATGAATTCAGCTACTTCAGCTACTTGCCGCTGATACAGACATGCAATTGTGGACACGTAGCTTATATGAACTGCATGGAAAATCTTTGCTAGTACAATGGGATATGCTGGGGTAACTGTAGGTCATCGTACCCATTGGCTAAAGGGGTATAAAGCCTTTTCTGTGGTGCAGTATTTGGAGTGATAGACCTATATGTACATGGGAGGAATAGAGGGAGAGAGTGAGAGAGAGAGAGAGAGAGAGAGAGAGAGAGAGAGAGAGAGAGAGAGAGAGAGAGAGAGAGAGAGAGAG
>JBBJLR010000133.1:22056833-22089423 GCA_037577145.1 Brachypetersius gabonensis | reverse complement strand
ACACACACACACACACACACACACACACACACACACACACACACACACACACACACACACACACACACACACATGTTGGTGTAAAACATCCTTTATGTAGTACACTACATATCTTTCCAGTCTGAGGTTTAATTAGAGAGTTTGTGTCTCCTTAGCTGCAGTAACCACCTCAGTTCTACTGAAAAAAAAACATTCTCAATGCTGTCAGGAAGAGATGTTTTCATTATGTTGGACCGATTGTGTAACATGTAGATTAACTGGTTTAACTCAAGTAAATTATGTTTAAATGATTATGATTAAATTACCTCAAAAATATTACTGCAGATAAACTAAAGTTAAATATCTAAATCTTCCAAATACTTCATATCCTCTTTTTCTGGTAGGACAGAATGGAAGTGAGGACTTCTATTAAGACAGACCATAAATCGACCTCCCGGAATGCATGATCTGCACTCAAGGTCTCAAGTCAAATTTACCCCTGTCACCCCCCGAGAATCTTCCCGGTTTCAACTTCGCAACAGACAAAGACTTCACAACACTAAAATCGCTCCATGTTTCCTCATCATGAATTATTTACAAGCAATTAATTATTTGAAGTTTGGCTAGCTCTCTGAAAACACTTCAGCGGAGGAGCCAATTTCAAAATGAAAACAGTTCTCAGAAGTTTGCCCTGGCCCCTATTAATATTCCGCGATGCAAATGCTAAATGAACAACCCACACACTGAACAGAGAGCCTTCCTCATTCACACTGTGACTCAAAACTCAGAGAGATGGGAGTCATCGTCAGAGACTGACCCTGGTTCAAGCGAAAGTCTTGTTGAAATACTAATGGAGAGAAACACTCTAGGGGAAAAAATAAAAACTTTGCCAAACAATTTAGAGACTTATCCTTGGCAGTAACAAAAAAAAAATCTGTTCAACACAAAGCAGCAGCGAATAAATTTACCCTCTTTTGCGGGAATTTGAATAACAAATATTGCTCATGGCCTTTGATAAATTGCAAAGATGACAGATCCTTTAATATGTGATTATAGAGTCATTTGAAAATGCAATGAATGAGAACACAGGCCTTCACTTCTCAGCCTTCTGCGGCTTTGTCAATGATTGACATGCGATGGACGGACTTAGAATGAAGTGGGATGAGACTCAGGCATACAAATGATGCTCTACAAGAACAACTGTGGTTTTGGAAAGCGGAAAAGAGCCGCACTGAGGTCAAACATTACTTGAATGATAATGTCAACTTTCTATTAATGGCAAATACATTTCTGTCTATGCCAGGGAGGGACACTTTCTTCTCATCCAGGGAGGAGGAACAGTGAGCCATGTAAACGTGGCACAGGGCAATAATCATCGCAAGTGAAACACCATAAATATGGATGAAAATTGTTGTATTGAAGTACAAAGCTACGGTCATTCACATTAAGGGAGATGCATGTAGTATGTGACGAATCATCAAGCTGACCTTGCCTGGGACAGCCCAGGTCTACACTACATTTGCAGAGTCAGCTGTATTGCCTTGTCTATTATATCAAAGTATACAGGTGAAACCCTGGTTTTGCTTAAATAGTCATCACTTGCTAGCCAGTCAGAGCAATAAACAAACCCATCCTGCAGATACAAGCAAAGTAGAGATTTAGCCGTAAACTGCATTTCAGACCTTGACTGTTTAGACATTGTTTGAGCAGCTTCCATAATCTGAAAGATTGTGAAAAAAAGGATTTTCTTTAAGATTTGATTTGAAAAAAAACATATCTAGGGCATCAATAAGGAAGGCGCAGACATTTGAGAAATGTCAGGGGTGTGATGTGGCTCTGTGCAGTTACATAGCAATTCGTATCTCCAGCAACAGCATAAACTAAAATGCCTGTTGACAATGCTAGGCAAATCAGATACAGATGTGTAAAAAATATAAAGGTCAGACTTTGAGTAACCTTTATAGCTTTATAAAACATTTTATTGCTCAGATTATACATTTGAACCATTTTGTTTTGTATGTTTTTTTGGGTGCCACAGAGGTGCAGTTGGTAGTGCTGTCCTGGTCCTGGGTTTGATTCCTGGCTGGGCAGCTGAGGGTCCATTCTGTGTGGAGTTTGCATGTTGTGTCCTTGTGTGTTTCCACCACAGTCCCTCACAAAGCCTTGATTAAGGATACTGTTCAGATAATGCATGTTTCTCTCAGTAATGGTGTAAGGAATTGAATGCTTTTGGTTTTATAATGGTTAAAATAATAAAATAACGCATGGAATCACAAGCTGCTCCTCAACAGTGCTGCCTCAGTGTCTACCACCAGGGTAAGATACAGTGTGGCAGAGTCTGAGCAATAAAAATAGATGACAGCATTTAAAGATTGCTTTACTTTTAAAGGGGAAACTTAATGACACAGGCGTTTTCCCACTCTACCTTAAGCTGCTGACAAAGCTTTGAAAAAGATTCGTACCCATAAAAGAAGGCCTGTGCTAGGCTTGGTGCAGTTGTTTGCCTTTTGTCTTAAAGGCTTATTGCAATGGGGATAGTCTGACAATGCGGGGTGAACAAGGTTGGAAGCCGTGTCTGACCCTCAGCTGCTGGATGAGGCACTGATAATTAGGTGTGGATCTTTACATAGCAACTGTAATAATAAATAATGGCCTGTTCCAGTCAGACCAGCCAGTTCAGAGATGACTAATCGCAAAGGAGCAGATGTAAATGTCAGCTCTGTTCACACTGGCCTGAAAAGCCATGTAAACTGGGCCAGCAGACTGTGCAGAAGCCTAAGTCGCATTTTACGCCTGTTGTTCTGTTTCGCCGGAAGTGAGTGCAGAAGGGCTCCTTGAAGCTGGACTGCTCCTAGCTTCCCCTTCTGCTGCAGTTAACAGCCTGCACTTGCCTCATCAGCTGCCTAATCTCTCAGAGCATCCATATGTGCCACCTTCTTTCCCTCTGCCCTATTCTTAGCCTGAATGTAGGCCTATCAGTTTGCAATCCATAATGTTGCAAGAAAACAGAAACATCTAAGGCGCAAAAAAGAAAAGATTAGTTTGGTCCTTTTGGCCATTTAAATGTTGGGTTTTTTTTTTTAAAGATTTTTGGATAAATTTGGGCATATCTTCTCTTAAAATGAACATAAAAATTAATTTATTGATTTTTTGTTTAACAATTTCATGTTCTAATATCTAATAATATTTTTCCAAATGAGTCTGTAAGGAAGCCTTAGCTCTGCTCACACTTTACACATTACAAATCTAAAAGTAACCATTTATTTTGTACCAACAACAACATTTGCATAAATGTTATTTGAGGATCATGCCGTTCTGGGAGATATTTTTTAAAACTGTCTTTTTCTCTGAGATCAAAGTCTCAGCTTCAAGCTCATGCAAGTGACATATATATTGCACTTTTATTCAATTAAAAATATTGTTAAGAATATCAGTAATCATCTAGTAAAGATTCATTGTGATATACATCTGCAGAGACTCTCTTTAATATAACTTATAGGTCTGCTGGCTCTTCCTGTATTCTAATCAGGGCAGGACTATGAAACTTATTAAACTACCTTTTAAAATGGTTAATTGTTTAAAGAACATGTTGTGGTGAGGAACCCTTTAAAGCATAAAGAACTCGCACATCAAGTTGCATCTTCACATCTGTATCTATCATTTTCCAAAATAGTTTTTTGAAATAATATTGAGGGAATAAAAAGTGGTTCTTCTTTGGCATTTTTCTAAAGAACACTTTTGGCCTTCAGTTGTAAAAGTGTGAGCACTGTGTGTGTGAGGTTGATGCCTGGCCCAAATTATCAAAATACGCTCCATAGACAACTGAGACCACTCGTAGTAGAAGAGAATATCTCTTCCAGGACATTGTGCTGGCTGCTATTATTGTCCTAAGCTAGTGAAGGGGTGTTCAGGAAAAAGTGCTCTTTCTGACCAATCGGCTGCAGCTCCACATCAATCCACCCAATGATGCAAAGAACCTGATCCCAGGCGCTGACTCTTGGCAGGCAGTCAAGCGCACTGCTGTCTGTGCTTCAGCACCTCTCTGATCAACAGCGTCTCTCTGGCACAGCAAGAAAGATGCCCAGACCCCCCACTTTCATGCACTGTTAGTCCTATTCTACCCCCAGCCAGATGTTCTGCCCATGTACAACCCTGTTATTCCCCAACTATCCCTCTGAGAAGCCACTGTGCTCTCCAAGCCTTGGATAGAAGAGCGGACAGTCCACTGAAGCCAGCCTGCATTGTTCTGACTGCCAACTTTTTCATTTTCAATTCCGATTTGCTTGGTTTCTTGGTTCTTGTCCATCAAAAAGAGAGCCAAGCAAGAGCCTTTTGCAAATGTTTTGCCATTATGTTCACAAGTTCATAACTATAATTCCTGAAGACAGTATGGATGAGGGCCTAAAGATACGACGGGCCAACTGCCTAAATTGCTAACTAAAAGTGGTTGCTCATCATGAATTTAAGATCTTGCTAATTAAATCAAGTTTTGGCAAAGAAAGCCCCTGATCTTTCTCCAGACACTCCTTAAAATGCAACATATTTGACACTGTAGGGCTTCTTATGCTTGCATACTTGGTCCTTATCCATGGAGCGGGTCTCATGCAATAACCTGCAAATGTTTTGCAGTAACCTTCACAAGTTCACAGCCATAAACTTGTTACTGGACTCTGGATGGTACACAAATTCAAGGGCGTCAGAAAATGTTCTTTAGATTGTCAAGGGTGTCATAAATGTTCTGTAAATAACACAAAAGAAGAACATTTTTTGGTACCATAAAGAACATTTCAATTATTTTAAAGACAAGCACTATCTGTATAATGTGAAGATACTTAAAAAGCTTTAATGGTAAATAACTTCACATCAGAATAATATATATTGGAGATATAATGGAGTATAATATACTTTATATACTCAGAAAAGTGGTTCTGTTGGGAACTTTAAATTACATGGTTCTTCAATTGCCCTGTCAAAAGAACTCTTTGTGGTTCTAAAGCAGCGGTTCTCAGTTTTGGTCACTACCCTGCGTGTTCTCTCTGCTCGAACATTCTTGAGGTGCCAAGTTCACCTCAAGAATGTCTTGTTAATTAGTTAATTAGTTGGATCAGGTATGATAGGAGCAGGGGGAGCTCTAAAAGCAGTGCATCAATTTATAAAGAAATCCCACAAAGTAAATAGTATTAAGCAAAGAAGCAGTTTTAGATATAAAACTGAAATAAATGCAATTTATTGACACTGTAGTGCTGCTTTGCCCAGCTGGCTTAAATCAGGTCTATTTCTGGACTGAACAGGTGGGCTTGCTTCTCTCCAGGTCACCCTGACTCACAACTAAACAGGCCCTGCTTTTGATTCCTTATCGAGTGGCAGCAGTTTTTTGGTCATATGAGGTAGATCTGGTCAGCATAACCAATGGCAGACCATATGAAGAAAAAATATATATTTTTACACTCATCCTGTAATGCCAAAATGAGGCATGCCTGGTCACAACTGCGGATTTAACAGCTCGAAGGGAGAACATTTATGAATGCAAAGAATCCATTTCAGGCAACTTCAATTTCTCAGCCCAGCCACATATATCAATTTTGAGGCATAGGCATATGTATTCATACTTTTTTTTTCCTTCTTCCAGTCTGCCTTTAATCAGGAAGACAACCATTAGAGTGTCAAGACTACTGCCAAGTGAAGGGAGCATTAGGAGTCTGTCAGAAGAAGAGAAAAAAACCCCTGGAAAATCAATATTCAAAATGCAAAATGAATTTGACTGGACCAAGAACTTCACATCAAATTGGATAAAAAAATGGAATATGAAAGATGACCTGCCATAAAAACCGATATCCTACAATGCCATCTGTCAGACCAAGGGATATCATGTAAATGGCTAATGAAAGCTGGGGCTCGCTTCTGAGGAGGTTTAAATCAGTTGGAAATGTGTGTTGCCGTCACCATGCTGACTCAGTTGGAGGACACACAGCACTGATTAGCCGCACGCTACTTAAGCAACATTTGCAGCATGAGGAGCGATGTGCTCTGTCGGGGCTAACACTGAACTCGAATGTTTTGTGGCCTTCAGGCAATGAGGCAAACTGGAAATCTATTTTTATGTTTGCACTCCATCACCTCAACTCATTTCCTTTGGATATTTCAATATGTACAGAAGTGTGATTGTATGCTATTTAGGGGCATGCCGGCCAAAATGAATAAAAAAATCGAACCATGGCTTCATCTGTTGTCTCTCTTCTGGTTTAAGAAACTAGGAAATCCCTTTTCTAATGATGTAACTTCCAGATGGGAGGAACGTTGAAATCCTGCAACTGCTTGGGGGCAGGCTGTTTGAAATATCCTTCAAGGTTGTCTAGAGGAGGATGGGTTTCTCTTTTGAATCTTGGTTCGTCTTGAGGTTTCTTCCTGCAGTTTAGTGGACTTTTTTATTGCCTCTCTCTTCCATTCATTTTGCTTGCTCACTAGAGGCTTGAATCCAGATTATGCAAAGCTGCTTTGTGACATCACTTGTAAAAAGCGCAATATAGAAGGAAGCCAGTTAACTATCATTACTGTTGGACGGTTTAATTGTTGTATGTTGCATTGTTGGATGATATGTGTGTCAAATAGTGTGTTGGGCATGGCAGAGAACACATGGCAGGATGGACAAAATACATGCTAAAAATTCTTTCAAACAGATGAGGCCAAAATACATAATACTGCACTATAGCTTATCACATAACAACAAATACCATATAAAAAGTTAATTTGAGATGTCCTTTAGATTATTAGCTTTTTACTGCTTTTTGGTTTGAAATTTTCTTTGTAGCTTCTAAGTGCAGAACCAAGGGCTGCTAGACTGTAAAAAAGATAATGTCCCTGAATGATGATTATCCACTGAAAGAGTTTTTTACTGAGTTACTGTTGAAGCCATTTTGAAGACTGGAAAATGAAACACTGACAATAAATTAATAGCTGAAGGCCATGCTTTAGTTACACTGAAGCAATCTTGATGTCAGGGAGCTAGAGCACACATCAAAAATGCAAATTATTCAAATATGCACTACACAGAAATGAAGACAAATTCATCGGTGCATTCCATTGGGTAGATGTATGCTTTCAGCTTAGTAAGAGATGATTATTGAAATGAAACAAATGAATAACTCACAAATACGTTTGGACGAACTAGAAACTAATAGAATCGCAGCCTGTCTGCACATTTCTCAGCTAAAAGGATACATTTGGCAAGGCTATAGAAAAAGCCTGAGTTTTCAGTCTTACATTACATGAGCTGAGATTCTGAGGAGATTCTGAGCAAAAAGTGCTCCAGGGTCTCGTCTATAAGCTGCTCTATATTTCATTTTGGAGCAGTGTATGTAAAGTTAATGGTCTCTAAAATAAACTGTCAATCTGTGACAGCCTTCTGTGTCATGCCGCAGAGCGCACCAATCTCTCTTTTTTTTTTTTTGAAAGATATTACCAGGGACAATGTCTGGCACCCTTCCTCCCCACCATCAAAACAGCAGATTTCACAATTGATCCATTTCATCCCAACGCTTTCTATTTCAATCTACTTTTACACCAGGCGCAGGGAAGGTCATTTGCACTGGTGGGAATCGCTCATAAGGCGGCACGCGTCAGTGTGATGACAAATCGATGGGGCAAACATGAATAACGTTAAAGGGGACTTTATACGTTTCCATCCCATTCCCATTTACTCTGCTCTTATGCTGTCAGCCTAAGGCATGACTCAGTGTTTCTCACGAGCCAAAAATGAAATTAGCTAGGTATAAGCTGCTCTTGAATGTTAAATGTTTGCACATTTTAAAATGGAGTAAAATGGAGTAAAACCACTGGAGAGTCAATATGGCAAAATAAACCATTTAAATGTTAAATTAGCTGGGATAGGCATGGAACTCCATAATAGATTCTGTGGTGGAACTGTAGTGGAAGAAGGTGCACCGTTTGACTGGAGTTTAATTGTAAAGCTATTAGTAGGTGCTGAGTTTTAATGTGCAATGTGCTTTGGCAATGATTGTATGTTACTCCACACCAGAAATGACAAAATCTATTCAACAGAAAACCCTATCTTAGCTTTTACATGGACAAAAGTATTGGGATACACCTGTTTTTCAGGGTTTGTGCTAGGCTCTTTACTTCCAGTGAAAGGTAATCTTAAAGACTTTTTGGACAATACCATGTTTCCAACTTTGTGGACACAGTTTGAGGTAGAACCTTTTCTATTCCAGCATGATTGTGCACCAGTTCACAAAGCAAGCGCCATAAAGACATGGCTGGATGAGATTGTGAGCCGGGCCTTTTCGCCCAACATCAGTGCCTGACCTCGTAAACGGTCAGCACAAATTCCCACTGAAACTCCCAAATCTTGTGTAAAGGCTTCCAGGAAGAATGGAAGCTGTTGTAACTGCAAAAGGGGACCAAGTTCATTTTAAAGTCTATGGATTTGAATGCAATGTCATTAAAGCCCTTGTTTAGTTAATGATCAGGCACCCCAATACTTTTGTCTATATAGTTGATAAATGGTAGGCTTTGTAGTCCTTTCACTAGAATGTGCCCCCTGAGGTATGTGTACATGTCACGCAAGCTTTGTACCTCCATTACTTGAACACGGCTGCTCGTCTCTGTCGTGAAGAAATGGCCCAAAAGTCTTACTGTCAACACTATAATTATTCACACCCTTGAAAAAGTGTCATAAAAAATGTCTTTGTTCAGTGTGGTCTTTGTTCAATCTCACTCTGAAAAATGCCACCCCAAAAGTAATTCTCTAGACTGCAACATTGAGTGGCAGTGGGATGTAGATCACATGAAGCAAAAATAGAGGATTTTGGCAAGAAACACTGAAGGTGGGTTTGGTATAAAAAGATAGATAGTTGTGCATAATGACCATCATGCCTACTGTTAAATAGGGTGGAGAATCTCTTATGTTTTGGGGCGGTTTTTCCACCAAAGACCCTGGCAACCTTGTTAGTATGGTACCTAGAGGAGGACCTGAAGAGATTCTGTATTGAGAAATGTAGTGATCTCCCATTGCTTGCTTTGTATTTTCTCCTCAGGCATTATGGGAGAAGACTAATTGCTATTTAGGGGTAAAGGGGGGTGCAGGGGTACCAAAATGTTTTGATTAATAATTTTGCTTTCTTAGACTCTGGTTGAAAATTTTTTAATGTTAGACTGAACTAATTAAAATAGAGACTGAACTAATATCCTTTTTGCCATGGGTGGCAACAATTATAGAGGCGACAATAGGATCAGACCGGTCCGTAGTGTTTCACCCTATAAACAGCAACAATGGTCTCCAGCACCCACCCATGACCCTGGTAAGTGGTTCAGATAATGGATAGATGGTTGGACTATAGGTTCATTAAGCAGGATTTTTCCAATCTCCTGAAAGGTCAGAGTCGCAATAAAAAGCGCCTGGAATATGAAGTATATACCTTTGGTGTGCTTTCTTCTGAGATCAAGTTCTTTACCCGTCAAGGTAAATGTGAGGACTGAGAAAGCACGTTATTCATAGAGAACAGTAGATGTACTGCAAAAGCTGTTTTGTTATTTTGTTGCATTAAAGGCTTAAAATGTCCTTCATAACCTCAGGCTTAGCATGTGTAATGCTTTGCTAGCAAAAGTCAGGATAATAAAGGAACAAAGCATTCCTTTTGGTAAGCAGGGAAAGTGTGCTCAGACCACACTGATGGAGAGTTTCCACCAGACTTGGGCAATAAGAAGTGAATAATAAAGGCCTAGACGGGCACACAGAGATTTGTGTGTGGCTGATAAATATTCATCAAGCCCTCTTCCTTTTGTTTGGCGAGGGTGTTTGTAGGTAAATGCTGTATTGGTGCTTCAGAGAGAGGGAAATGGACTGTGACCTACTTGTGGACACATGGCGGAGAATGAAGCTGCTTACCGCGTGTCCATTTCACGCTGGAACAAGGAAAAGAGAGTCTGACAGCACAAATAAGTCTAGGCAAATGTCTCAATTCACACGCGCCGGGGAATGCTCTGTAAGATGAATGAATGCCCCTCAAGATGAGATGGAATTCAAAAGCGTGAATAGTCACATTATACCCTAACTCCAGCTTCCTCCGCAGCATCTATTCTCCAGCTGAAGCGACTGATGTCCTTGAGAATAACCTGCTTGTAATGAATGCTGAGTTATCTTTCAGGGTATTCACTTTTAATTGACAAAAACACTATCAAAGGCGACTTCATCATGCAGACTTACTGTAAACCATGTTTTAATTAAGGGCGATGTGTGAGTTCCTTTCTTCCCTCTGCACACACGTCTTTCCTCGGGACAGAATTCCACTGTAGCGTTACTCAAAACAGCAGATGCTAATTGGAAGCGCAGTTAGCCAAAAGGACTTAACTTTTCTTTCTCTCTCTTTTTTTTTTTTTAAAAAACCAGTCTTCAAAGCATGTTGGGTACAACTTGTACATGGCCTTTCAAAGGAGTAAAATAAAAGAGAATAGGGTAACAAAACTTTTGAGGCAATATATTTTGCTTGTGCGACAGAAAAGGAAAGAGAAGTTGGAGGAGTTCCGCGAAGAATGTTGGTATTTCGTGAAACATTTCTTTTCAGAAAGTGACTATTAAACGATATTCAGAACAAACAACAAAATATTTTGTCCCTTGATACAAAAATGTCTGAAGAGCTTCATTTCTTTATTCAACTCAAAATCAGTTCCTTAAAGCCATGTTCTTGGAGGGGCGTTTACATTTACGCCATTTAGCTGACGCTCTTATCCAGAGCAACGTACATCAGTGCTCAACAGTGTTGGGCAGTAACGTGGAAATTGTAACTTGATTCTTTTTTCAGTAATGTAGTAATTAAACGCATTATAATTTTAAAATTGATAATTAGATTACTGTTACAATTTCAAGTAACTTTACGTTACCGCTGTGTTACCAATGAAATCGAGTGCTTTAACATCTATTGTAAAAACGGAAATAATATTTCACAGTAACCTGTCAGCGGCAGGCAGATGTCAGTCTGACAGTCGCATGCATGACGTCATCTACGGGAGACCAACCGGCTCAAAATAAACCAAAGTGAGCATGGAGAGTGGGAAGTATGCGTTCAGTAGCTGGAAATATAGCCATTACTTTTAATTCATCTCGGTTAAAGGCAAGAACATTATTGTGAGCTGTGATAGGTTTGTAACACTTAATAATAAAGTGTGAGCTGATAAATAAAGAGTTTATTTAGAGCGTGGGGACGTAACTAGTAATCTAACTAGTAATGTAACAAATTACTTTTAAAAGTAATTGATTACTTTTAAAGAGAGTAATCAGTAGTTTAATTAAATTTTTAAAGTAACTTGCCCAACACTGGTGCTCAAGTAGTCCACATCTGTTTCTTAAACCTGTAAAGCAACTTAAATCCACATCCACTCTTCAACCAAGTTACTGCATGCTCGGTGCACCTAAACAACACCTGTCAAAGAAAAGGCAGAAGTTAAGACAAAAGTAAGAAAGGGACTGGGATAAGGGTATTTTTTGTTTGTTTTTCTTTTTTAAGAATAAAGCAAACAAAATGAGAGACATAGTTACTCGCCAAGGTGCTCCTTGAAGAGATGGGTCTTCAGGCGTTACTTGAAGACAGTGAAGGACTCCGCAGATCTGATTGGAAGAGGGAGTTCGTTCCACCACTGGGGGACCAAGAGTCTTGACGCACGTCTCCCTCTTCTTTTGAGCAGCGGAGGCTCAAGACGAGCCGTGTTTGAAGCCCTGAGAGGACAAGAAGTGACACGTTGTTTGATCAGTGCTGTTATGTATGGGGGTGCAAGTCCATTCCTGGCCTTGAAAGCAAGTGTTAAGGACTTGAACTTAATGCAAGCAGACACAGGGAGCTACAGGTGTGAGTGAACTTAGGAACGTTGAAGACTGCTGCATTCTGAATCAGCTGAAGTGGTTTAGTTACCTTCTGTGGAAGTCCAGCCAGTAGAAATTTGCAGTAGTCCAGTTTGGAGATGACCAGAGACTGGATAAGAATCTGTGTAGCTTTCATAGTGAGAAAGCTCATCATTGAGTTAAGAGGGATTAATGACAATGTGAGCTATAGAATTATTTTAAAACACATTTCAGACAAGGCCAGGCCTGGAGAGGACTGATCATTCTGGTGGTCACTGCCAGAAAAACAGATTCTAGACCAGCACTCCTACTCATGGGGTGACATTTGGATACACATTGAGGTTTTGTACACTTTTACAGCTCACAGTAGGTCACGCTGACTCCTAAACCACATCTACAAGTTTATTTCACATTAATAAAGAGCAGAATGTGATTTGTGCCAGGTGAAAGAGTTTTTGGGGATTTATTTACAGAAACTGTTAACTTGTCAGCAAGGTTAGCCTCACTGCTCAACAGCAAAATTAAAGAAGCAACTCCAAACTTGACTCGGCTGATCAGACACACCAAAGGGCCGATTTGACAACCACTGACCTTAAGAACTTTTCGATTAAAGTTTCTCAAGGAACCAAATTTATGTCATATGTCAGCATGAATAATGTTAGCATTACACTTAACCCTGGCGTTGGAGATCTATCACACTGCAGAGTAGGTTCTTTATTCATTAAGGACGGAAGATTTCATTTCTACTAGGTTTACATCCAAAACCAGTGATTAAAGGACTTTTTATCTGTGGAGCAGCTGGTGGCCTGGTGGTTAGGGAGGTGGCCCTGCGATCAGAAGTTTGTGGGTTTCCAGGACTCCCTTCAGTAAGATATTCTTCCTGGGTGCTGCGTCACTGGCTGCCGACTGCTACACTTGGTGAATGGATTCAATGCAGAGAAAGAATTTCACACTATGTGCTGTGGTATGTTCATGTGTGATAAATGGTTCACTTTCAAACCAACGAAATACCCACGAAGGGGTCCTTCAGTGAGAAGAAGTTCTTTTGGTTCGTTAAAGAACCATGTTTAGAAAAAGAGATTCATATAATATCAAAGAAATCTTTTTACAACCTTTGCATTTTGTGTTGAGTTTCTTTACACCTCTCTAAAAAAGATTCTTCTCACTCACACATCTCTCTTACAAAAAAACCCCAAACACTCCAGTGGCACAAGGCAAAGAATCCTTTCTGGTACCTTTTATTTTGAGGCATGTACATATTTTTTAAATGTATTTTGTCAGGGCATGAGCTTTAACTGAAATAGTTCATTATTCTCCTTATGCTCCTTGTGTGAAAGAAAAAAAGAGCATGGCCACATGCCTTTGGAATCGACATTCACAAACAGCCCTATAATTTCAGACACACTGATATAGGCCTAACTTGATTACAGACACCCACATACATAGCAAACTTCAGTATGGATTATTGATCAGTTCCAAACGCCCAGCATTTCTGGCCCATAGAACAAACAGAGTCTCGGCTATTAAGAATGCACAGCACTGCTGCTACGCCCCTGCTCACTGAACCTGTAAACAACTTCTGAAATGATGCAATGCATTTTGAGCACAAAAAAAATAAACGAGAAAAATAAGCAGACATTGAAAAGTTTTAATGTATTTTGCACCAGTCGAAATGAGCAATGAGATGTGCACTGCCAAGTTTTGTGCTAAAATTTTGTAACCAGAGACCATCTACATTCAGCCATGTCCCCTTTCCTCTTTTTTGAAAATGGCAGCTGTCCTTTAGCTTGTGTGAGCATTTCTTGATGGACCAATAAAATTATACTAATTTACTACTTAACTGAACATACAACAGATTTTGTCTTTGAACCATGAATATTAATTTATGCAATTGCAATGCTTGACTTTAGTGAGGTGTGAAGTAAAACACAGCCATAACGACAATATTACAAAAAATTGGTATAGTGATTTTCTTTCTGTGTTTCGGTTTTGGTTTTAGGCCAAGTGTTTTTCTGTTTTCCATTTTGGCCAAAAAAAGACATTTCGGTGCATCCCTAGTATTGTTATGACATTTCATGACAATTCAATGCCCTAGAAGATATAGGAATGTAAATATAAGCAAAAAAGTTTACTTTTTGGACATGCAATGTAAACTCAATCCTAAGACCTTGAACCAAAAAGGGTTTGCTATAAGTGAACAACATCCTTTATATAGCCTGTTAATGGAAAGTTATTGGAGGAACCACTTTTACAATAGAAATATGGCGATATCTAAGGCATTGAAGTTTATTTAGCAATTTTTGTTTCGTGTTCAAGCAAAGAACTCTAAGATCCTGTATTTTATAAGACTGTGATGTTTCTTCTGCTGCAGTATCCCACATGAACCCACACACCCCTTTCCTTTTCCTTGGAACAAACAAAGCTGTGGACTGTAAACACCCGCTTCAGATCACTGGGAATACCATTTCATCTTTATTCATTAGGTGTGAGGCTATATGTGTTGTGCTGCCTCGTGTCGGTAATTAGCCCCACTTCTCCCCCTAACCCCCTTGAACACAAGATCACAGAACACAGGCCACCCTCAGTGCTAAGGACAAGGAGAGGGAGGGAGGGAGAGAGAGAGAGAGAGAGAGAGAGGGGGAGAGAGAGAGGGGGAGAGAGAGAGAGAGGGAGAGAGAGAGAGGGAGTGAGAGAGAGAGAGAGTATTAAGACGCCGGTGAACAGCTTGCCTGATTACTGCTGATTAGTATCTAATTGGAGTTCTCCAAAACAAGATGACCTCTGCTTTGTTTACTGATGGGATTAATCGTGACCCAACAAAATTAAAATTCCCAGCTGAATTAATTCTTTCCTCATTATTTTGAAGTGGGGCTGTGCCACTTTTTAGCATGTGTAAAAGCTTCACCCACCCTGCCCCACCACAACCGCTTCTGAGATTCAGACCCACACCGAAATAAATTTGTGTCCATGATTGTTTTTTACCTTTTTGAATGCTGCTTGGTGTTTGAGAACTAAACAACACATATTTTTTGTGAAGGGGCTTTTATGTGGGGCTTCTTTAGCCTTTACAAATAATCTTCACATTTGTGCACCTCACAAAGGATATCCTTGAAGAACGGTCCACAGAGACGTGCTTCTTGGCAGCTGTTTCGCCACACCTGTATTGACACCATGCTAAACTATTCTAGACCAAAATCTTTCATTATATAATGTCTATTGTACATAACTTGTATACTCAGATAAAGCAAAACAGTATAACCAGTAACAAATATGAACAGTGACCTAAAATCAGTGACAGGGTGTTGGGCACCCCCAGCTCATCGATTCATGTGTGTAATAAAGGCTGTCCCATTGGCTCTGAGCCAACAGAAGGGCTACTGTGGCAGAAGTCACTGAAATTTTAAATACTGGTAAAAGGAGGAATGTGACACATCACACCCTACTGATTATGGAGCTCCATAGCCACAGGCTGGTTAGAGCACACATACTAAACCTGTCCACTATCAAAAATACCTACAATGCACATATAAGCAATGCATTTGTAACAAGTTGTACCTTCTAGAGACTTCCTGTCTCCACTGCTGTAAACCATTTCACACCAAACCACACTGACTGAATCAATCAAATTCCATAAAAAAATAGTTGGATTCCCATAATAGTGTATGCAGTTATCCAGAACCATCTAAGCTTATGACTGAGAAGGCGCTAGAGAGAAAGAGACATAGAGAGAGAGAGAGAAAAAAAACGAAATAGAAAGAGAAAGTGGTCTGGGATCATCTCTTGGGCAGCCTCAAGTCACTCAGAATTAGATCACTCTTATAGCAGCTGATAATGGGCTTGAGTGAACAGATGCCACAGAGCTTCTCTCTTTCCCCCTGGCCATGCTGCTTTGTTTTCCCCATGTTGCATGAGAGGCCTCTTTCGAGACCCTTTGTCCATTTTCCCTTTTATAGTCATAAGCCCCTGTCTATCATTTTCTCTTAAGATGAATGAGAAATATTCATGGCTCATGTTGAGCGACAGCATCTTTCCCTACGAGATTCTCCAGTACACAGATTCTCTTCGACGGAGGAAAGCTCACTTACTGAAGCCCCATGGTGCAGCCCATCAGAAGCGCGTCTCTGTGGCTTTGCCATAGCCAGCAGAAACAGCTGCTCCTCAGGCTGTGGCTGAATTTAGTCACTTAACCTGTCACAGCACATAAGGGGTAAATAACTACCCTTGTACCCAGAAGCATACACTTACAGGAAACACACATATACAAAGCCCTATGTACACACACTCACGCACACATAGACAAACACAGACACACTGCAGCAATACGAAAATCATCAGCGTGTATAAACCACACATATTTCCATTAGCACTGACAGCTGCTCCCAAATGTTTAATCTCTTTTCTCACAACTAGCATGCTAACTGTGACCCGGAATCCTGAGAGAGTATATTACCGAGTGGCTAATGGCTTAGCACTCAGCATAGCATCTTCATCTCAGCACTCTGCCATTAAGCGAATAATAAACAAACTCCAAATGTGAAGAGACAGTTAATAATGATGCCGGCGCTGCTGCATAGATTTGCATTAGCATTTAAGTTTGTCAGGATCAAGGACACTTCAGCAGTGAACGTTGAGGCATAGTGAGACAGCAACAGACTGAATTACTGCTACGCTAACAAGCTTAACACTTCAGCAAACGTTAGATCTACACTGGCATATTTTATAACACCAGAGGTTCAATGTTATTTCGATTTGGAAAGAGTTAGGCGGATCCCAGGCAAAAGTGTAAGTAGTTAACACAAAATTCCAAATGATTTGCTGGTAGCATTTGTCTTCATATTCACAAGTGGGAAAATCATCAGTGTGCATAAATCATGTAACTTAAACAGAGATGCAGCAGATCCGCTTCATTTCCAATCGTGTGTCCTCAAATGACCCATGTCAAACTGCATCAAGTTTGGATCAAAAGGTGAAAATGATCTGTTTCATCATGTTAGTCGATTAGTTCAGCTTCCTCTTGCCTCATATCTTTTGTCTGATACAGTTTCACAAAAGTGGCACAGATAATGTGCTTTAGAGGACCTGTACTATTTTCTGGGATGCTTTAAATTTTTGAGCCATCTCCTCGTAAAACTGGAGCAATAATATAGATATGAGAGCCCTTCCAGCAGGGCTGAGGTGACCATAGAGAGGAGACAGCAGCATACAGCTGCACTTTAGGAAGGCAGACAAAACTTAAAAATATGATTGGCCCCCCGATACTGCCTAACACCTTTTGAGCTAGAAGACAGTGCTCAATGGATCAGATTGCTGCCAGTCACTGTTTGATATGCAATGCAGAATCACCGTACTGTGTATTTCAAATGGTAGGAGGGACACCATGCAACCACTTTAAGTGAATTTTCTTGAGATGTGAAGCCTTACTCTTAAACATACAGATGCCCCAACCTGTGTTTTTCATTGAGTGTAAATCTCAAGGTTTCACATTCACAAAATTCTTAACAATATGAAATATCATAACAATAAACATGGGAGCCCCTTACTGTACCACCGTCCAAAAAACAACTCATTGTCATGGTGAAACTAAGTTCTCTATGTCCTTTAGGGCTTTTATAGAAGAACACTCAACAAGGTAGAAATAATACTGCGTACATATTTACTGTAGTAACTAAGTATTGTTGTGAAGTAAAATATCCAGTGTGACAGTTATTAGGTATGATAATTCCAATACACTTGGTGAATATCCATTTTTAAAAAGTCACGTATTTGGCATTTTGAGTTGTTCCTGGTCTTCGATCCAGTTGATTTGAATTAGGCCTGGTAGTACTCAAATCATTACCAAATACATATCACACCTTAGAATGAATATGGTGGACATTTATTGAGCTTTCTCGTGTGCTTAACTCTTAATTATTTGGATTACAGATCATCAGATGCACTATGCATAGCATGCTCTGGAGCTAGCACAGCGGTGCCAGGTAACATTAAGAGCAGCACTGGCTTATAAATATGAGGCCAGAGCCAATGAGAATACTCCCTGCGTCTCTGCTTCCAGACTGCACTAGTGGAAGCCGCACTGATCAGATGATTTGCTCTTTCATTATCGCCCATATTCAGTGTCTGCTTTGCAGACGTGTCGCTGGCATTCATTCAAAGCTTGTAATAGATGGGGGATAAAATACATCAAAATAACTTCCCCAGTAAAGTGCTCTGTATTTGAGAAAGGTCTGTTCCATCAGAGAGGCTCCAGGGCATGCAATCTTAAAAAGACACTTCTGTCCCAGAGCCATTAGCTCAATTTGTTTGTGAGCGACAAAGGGTGTGTTAGCATGTTAACCATAAAACAATATGCTCCTTGCTGCTTTAATACATTCCCTGCTTATGCTATTGCTCTTTCCTGAACTGGAAAGGAATAAATGTCTTGCTGTAATGACATTTCATTATCGGTCTGAAGAAGCACTGGCATTTCGAACAGAACATGCTTCCGGGGTCTTACAATGTGCCTGCGGGGGGGACTTGAATGCTGTTTGGCACAAATGTTAATTTCAAAATACGGCAAACACCCACTTTACTGGAATGAACACAAACTTGTTTGAATGAACGTTCTACCTCACACACATCGCCGTCTCTTCAAAATGCGCAAATAACCTTTTGATATAAATTTAACTGATGAAAAGGGTGTTTTCGCTGTAAAAATCCTTATTGGTAGTGTGTAGTTCAGCTCATTCTGCAGGGGGTATTTAGGGCAGGGGCCTGGGATGACCATGTCAGAAGCTTGATTTTGTCATCGCTTAGCCATTTTTGTGTGGATCTGGATCATTGTGTTGGATTACTGTCCTGCTGGAAGACAAAGACCTGGCAAAGTTTGAGTATTTTGTAGAGACCACTAAATCTTCATTTGAAATATCCTGGTACCTCATGAAGTCAATGATGCTGTGTATCCTAACAAGGTCCCCAAGGCCTTCGTATGAAAAACAGAACAAAATTGTCACAGACCCTCCCATTCAACAGTGTGTGAGGATTGGATCTAAGGAAAAGACATTATCTGTATAATTATTCAGTTTTTACACCAAACCCAATCGTTGTCAAAAAAGCTTTGCATTCGCTTTGCCTGACTATAAGACCCGGTTCCAGTCAAAGCACCACTAGTATCTTCTGGCATCTTATGTTTGGTTCAAGACACATCTTCTGTAAACTGTTGTGCTGGTAGACTTTTTTGTCTCTCTTATTGTGCATTTGCTTTTTAGCTGTGTCTAACCACTGCCTGGTGAAGACGCTTTTTGTCAAATTTCATTTGTGTGTTCTCTTATCTTTGTGTTGGTGGATGACTAAGGAAACACCACACATGCTTTAAAATGTTGCTGCTACAGGCACTAAGTGAGTGAATACAATAATATTAGTATGAATTGCATGACTCACAACTCAGTAAGTTATGATTAAAGAAAGGTTCCATTTTATGGTATAGAAACAGGTTGAATCTCAGGGTGAATCTTATAAAATAACTGTCCAATATTTTTGTGAGAATTCACAGAAAATGTGGGTTGTAAAGCATGCTTTTCTTGGATCTTAAACAAACCTTTTTGCTCTGACTCACCACCCCCGCCGACTATAACAACCACCTTCAAATGACAGAAACACCTCACAGGCTGAGTTAAGATTCAGTTGCATGCCCCACGAGATTCCACCGTGTCATATACTCATTAAAGCATGCTATAGCCTCATGCTGTGCAAGTCGCACTGAAGTGGTGCATACGCCATGCCTAGTTTCTAGTGCAAACACACACCAACACATATCCTTTGTATGTGTGTACCTCCTAGACGGAGGTTGATACATATTGTATTGTTGTCGCCGGCTGCAGAAATTGAGGCATTTCAGACTGTATGCTGGCGCATGGCCAGCGATTACACACCGGCCACCTACTGACTAAACTATCAGAAATCAAAATGTGTCTTTCTTGGGATTTTTTCTTGTGTGTGGTCATGTGTTTAACTGTCCAAAATGATGGAAAAACATCAAAAACATTATGTTCTGATGCACAACTATGTTGATATACAGCAACAATATAGTCTGAAAGGATCTATTTCATGGAAAACCTGTTCTCATTTTTTTTTAAAATAAATACTGTGAGTCTCAAGGGACACTGTTCACATACAGATAGAGTTGAGAACTAAGCTGCAAAAACAACTCATTTTAAAGTAACTGCTTTTGTGATGTCACGTTTACATTTATCAGCATAGAGCAGTTTAGCTTCACCTATTCATTCTTTCATCCTGAGGGAAGAGTAAGAAAAAAACACAGAACAGAACAGAGGCAAAATACATCAGTACACAGTGTATATATATATATATTTTTGTGTCTGTGTACAATCACACAAACATGCATTAAATAAACAGAGAGCGAGAGACCGAGAGAGCGAGAGGGCGAGAGAGAGAGAGAGAGGGCGAGAGAGAGAGAGGGAAAGAGAAAGAGAAAGGGAGGAAAGTGAAAATGGTCATGTAATAATGGATTGTTTTTATTACAAAGACTCATACAAACATCAGAAGTGGACCTCAGGGAAAAAAAATACAAGAAAATGTGGGATATGAGCCTTTTAAATGGGACAGCTCACATCTTAACAATGTAAACAAAGTCTTGCGAGTAAGACATTGTAAACAAATGCAAGTGAACAAAGGCATTCTGAAAGTTATGTAAGTGAATGAACAGATATTAAGCTCTGCACTACAGAGAGACACTGGTGCTCAGTGCAGAGGGCTGCATTGAAAGAAATGACATCTGACATTAAATTCTGCTTTTGAATGTCGGCCCAATTAGAGCATTCTTACTGTCTTTTCTTTCTGGTCTTTGAGGCAATGGAGTGTCCAGAGTGGAGTCCAGCGCTGTCCGGATGATATGCCTAGCAACAGCACAGCATGAAGTGGACTGAGTACACTGTTTTAAATTAAGTTTAATAAATGGATTTATGGTTGTAGGAAAACCTTTAATTGCTGCATAGCAGTGCTGTGCAATGTTTTAGAGAATACAGTATTATCTAAAGGCACATGTTATATGAAAATATAGCAAAATGATTAATTTAATTGGTCAGTTTTGAAAAAGGAGAAAGGCTGAGGACAGCATAGGTAGTAGACAGAGCTCTAAAATACAAACTTGGGCTGGATTGCTACTACTTAAAACCCTAAATTGCTACTGGCTTTACATTTAGCATTTGGATTCTATAGAGATTAATAGATTTCAGCTACCTGATAGACCACAATGAAAGCTTGCCCCTAGTATCTGAATGAGGAACATTTCAGTACTAGTATGGTGCTGTAGGTGCTGCTGGATTTCTCTGTCAATCTCATTGTACCTGTATAGTGACAATAAGGGTATCGGATACTCTTCCATCATGGATTACAATACTAGCCCCATTATGTCTCTGATCCTTCTTGTTGTGTTTAATCTGCTTGGCCTGGTCTTCTTTAGTGATGATTATTTTACCCTCCACTGTATGAGCTGCTGCTTCCAGAGAATACTGGATGCTATCCAACCAGCACACATGACCAAACCAGTGGAACATGTTTCCTCACCAATCATGGTTTGATGTCCATGTATTAGCCTCAGTCAGCTTGGTGACTGTGCTTATTGTTGACTTTTGTAAAGTGCCCTTTGTTTGAAGAAATTTCTAGTGTCATTAGCACATGATTCGTAGCTCCTATCATGTGCAGTGGTGTTGTTACACTGTTCATTTATTAATTTGGCAAAACTTCTTATCTTTTTATACATATGTGCAAGTGTAGAGCAGGGAGTTTTGCCCAAGGACTCTTATTGGTGTATCTGTCTTTCCCCAGTTTGTTGCAAGGAGGACAGGGCTGTCACCCACGATGTTAACCTTATATACTGTAGTTCCTTTTTTTAATCAATACCACAGAGCACTGGTATTGACCCTTTACAAGATGCAGCTGTTTCTTAAAAGGTTCTTCACACTCGCACATCTCATTTACAAAACTATTCACTGAAAGCTTATTTACAGTCTTATAGAGCGCCAAAGACACATTGGTTAGCACAAGCACAGCACAGAGAAAAGAACCACTTTGTTGAACTCAATGCAACCTCAGCACTGGGCAAGGACATCATTCTTGCCTTTATCTGAGTAATAATAAGTTTTGGAGCTGGCTTGGAATGTGAGATAACATGGAAATTGTAGCAGATAAAGCGTTCCACAGTGGGCCGATTTTTTCCCCCGCTCCATTACAGTTGCTCTGACTGAGGCTGGCATGAGGTTGTGGAGGAGGTGGCTGGTGGAGAGTAGCAGGAGGAGGATCTCCAGAGGGATTATACTGTATTTCGGATTCTCTGTCCGCATCCCCCATGGTTTAATATGCGCCAGAACTCAATTCCACACCCTGAGTGCTGTTGATAAGCCTCGGCATGGTGGCATCAGACCCCAGAGAGGAGTTTATGTGGGGCTGGCGCATGGCAGAAAATCGAATTTCTCCGTAGACAATGAGGTCCATTTGTACAGTCAAGCAGGATGAAAGAAGAGCATTCTACGCAGCCACTTTTCCCACACACTTCCCTATTGTTCTCCATGGACAGAATAACATTTATAATGAAAACCGAGGAAAGTGTTGGGGCCAAGTTAATCAAGTGACACAACAAGCCCTGCAGCAGTGTTTCGTGTTCATCCGTAGTACGTCACCAGTGGTCCACGTTTTTTTCCTCTCTTCTAGTCAACACTTTGCTTCCTCTCACGATTGTAAGAGTTCCATGGGTTCATTAACATGAATAACACAAAATTAAAAGTAGCGTCTGATATCTTTACATATTTGAAAATAATGTTTCTTTAAGCATTTTCAGAGGTGTGCTGGTGCTAGAAAAAAAGAAAAACTAAGTGAAGGATAGACAGAATGAAATTCATTTTGGCCTTACGAGAGCAAAGCCTGATAAACAGAAAAATAAATAACAAAGCCAATCCCAGCTACAGCTGGAAAAGGCTCCATTCAAAAGGAACCCTTTTTTTTGTCTCGGTGCCACAAATATCGGCCTTGATAATCATAGTGCACACAAGGGTGCTCGACCCCAAACCCATGACTGAAAGGGTTTCCAAACAATTCGACACACTGTTGATACACAAAAGACAAACAAAAAAGCATCACAAACAGCCCTCGTCCGCACAGCTTTTAAATCAAAATGAAAAGCATTTGAAAGCACAAGATGTTTTGGTCAGTCGCTAATGCAGGATAGTGATTAGTTCTCCAGAGCACACAAACATACCAAACGGAGGACAACATGGAGCTCCCTGCTGCGCATTGTTCCGCAAATGGTCACTTCAACTTAGCACAAATCCATTTGTATAACATTTAATGTGACTCCAGCCAAATAGGAATTCATATCTCAGCCGATGGATTAATGATAGTTAAACATTCTGAAAGATCAGTGTGGAATAATTGCTCAGCCATGCAGTGATGGGTTGCTTTCAGGGACAAAATTAAGGGGAAAATGTCACTGTCAGCCCTTCCTTAGCCTGTCAGTGACTCGTCTTGAAATGGCCAGCACTGCTCATACATATAAGAAGCATGGATAAAAATGCATTGCTTAAATTCTCAAACTAGGAGTATAAAAATAAATGGATGCATCTTGATTTCAGTGTATTGATTTTGAAATGAATAATATCCCATTGTGATAATGTCCACATTTTTGATTACAAAAACAGAAAGTACTGAAATAAAGACCACTTTAAGGTGAGACACTACAGCCAGAAATGCTGATTTTTGCTCCAATTTTATTCTAATTTTGGATAAATTGCATCATTTTCTTAAAATGTGTTCCCAAAAAATGCGAAAACTCAACAGAAATGTCTTTATTTCAGTGTTTGGTCAGTTCGCATGCACTGGCGCCTCATTGGCAAATCGCCTCATCGTTCTCTGATGACAAACAGAGAGGATGATCATCAACCTTTCTCTGCTTTCAGAACCAAAAATCTCATCTTCTAGAACATCTGCACACCTGCATTCATGAAACATTACAGGATAATCCCATACCATATTCTAATGGATCTCACAGAATTCAATATATTTAATATTTCCAGTTTGTCTCAACATATTGTTTATGTATGAATGTATATATTGTGCAGTGTTTTCTTAATTAAACAATAAAACAGTGTAATTTCAATAGTTTCAATGTTTAAATCTCTCTCGAGGGGATTCGAATACCATCCAAAGGCTGAACAGCATCTCCCTTGCATATTTAAATGCCATCTTTTGCAAAACTTCCAATACAGAAAATATACGTATTTGTTAGTATATCATTGTGGCAAAGATTTGAACTGTTTAAATAAACTCTATTTAAATATTGTATATGTTTTTTTGTATTTATTGGCTGTGTAAATAATTCATCCAGTTACATATTGGTATAGTATCTTTTTTTTTATTTATTTTTTTATTTTATTTTGGTATAGTATCTCTCTCTCTCTTTTTTTCTCTCTCTCACACACACACACACGGTGCTGCTCATCACACACCAGACTGTTAACTGCAGTTGCTCTGTTATTCTACCCATTCCAATCACACTGATGCCTGTCAAAACAACCAAGACTATGTCCTGGGACTCACCAAAGACCAATAATAAAACTTTTAAAAGCCTCTGTATGAGAGTTTCTGAGATACACAGCCTAATGTGTTTGCTTTCACTTCATTTGAACTCTTCACAGTAGAGATGAAATGGTGTCAGAGTTTGCTCAGGAGTTCACTACAACTTCTAAATCTACAATTCTCCATTAAGAAATATATTCGGTAGAAAGAGTCTCTTAAAAGTTGGGTTTGAGATTCAAACTATTCCTATTATTATTAACTTTTTGTGCAAACATTACAGTGCAAAGTGCTGCACAGACCGACGACAAAGACAAAGGAGATTAGGAAGAGAAAAGTAAGTATTAAAGACAGATAAAATGGAAATAACACTATTCATTCTAACAATCATTTTAAGCCAGATGTACATGTGTTTGAAAGTAAGCCTTCTGGCAGATTTTCAGAGTTTGATTCTTCCAGGAGCTTGATCTGAAATGACAGATGGCACAATAGATCTGGTAGTCTGAAAGGGGAATAAGCCTGTCTTAAGATCAAGATCTTATTTCTCATACTTTATCATAAGATCATTCTTTTAAACATGTTTAAGCATACGTGAGTCTTGTACAGTGAGACGATCACGGATGTGACTGAATTATGACATTGGAAACGAGCAATGAGTGATAAACGAGAGTGACAGGCTGAAGGGGTCTATGCAGTGGGCAACAGAGAGAAACTGTTGAACTTGTGATGTCCGTAATGAATGACTGGTATAGGGTTAGGGGTCAGGGTTAAGGTTATGGTTTAGGGTTGAGGTTAGGGTTAAGCTTAAGGTAGGGTTTGAGTTTAGGGTTAGGAATAAGGATTAGGGTTTAGGGTTAAGGTTATGGTTTAGCTGTAGGGTTGGGTTAGGGTTACAGTAACTGGTTGGAGTAAGGGTTTAGGTTTAGGGTTATGGTTAATTTTACTTCATGTTTTTTGTATTTTTTCTTAATTTGCCCTGGCAACACCTAATCACCCCTAAAGGGTTAAGAGTAAGGGTTAGGGTTAGAGTTAGGGCTGAAGGGTAGGGATTAGGTGCTAGGGTTTGCCAGTTCATAGTGGAAAGCTTAGAACAATATCCACTTATACCGACTGTCTTCGTTCACAGTATGTATTTTTGTTTCTTGTAGGCAAATAAGAGCAAAACAAGCCCATCTCATTCTTTTTTTTCCTCAAATGACAATAACAGGATTTGGGATTTTGAGTGCTTATTCATAGCCAAAAGGCTTTAGATGCGGACCCAGTTTCGGCCTGCTTTTCTAGTGTGTGTATCCCCCAGAAAAAGAAAGAAATTCTGTTAAAGACCAACAAAACATTTTGAAATGCTTTTCATTTTAGAAATGGTATTTTAAAAGTCTAGTGTAGTGTCTGCTCAGCTTTAAGTAAAACATACTCCATTGTTTAAAAGAGTGTCATGATTCAGGTGAATGGACATTTGCCTGCGCTGTCTGTGAGAGCTGTAAGCTACTCAAGATGAGCTAATGTTATTGTCATTGATTTGAACATTATGCTGCAGATCTTGCTCCAGATTACATTAAGAGAGGCTTGTAATTGTATTAAAAATGCAGAGCTAAGGGACAGAAGATGTCATAACCCGTCTCTCAAAAGCGCATCAAAGACAAGCTCTGCTGGATGGAGTCCTGGACGCTTGCCCGTGAGCTATGGAGCCTGCTGACTACCCTGACAAATGCACTTTTATTTTCTTGGGGGGCTGCTTTTCAGGACATGATTTATGTCAGTGGGCTCTGCACAGTGCTCCAGATGTGTGTGTGTGTGTGTGTGTTTCATGAAGGTTTGGGATACATTGCTCAAACTGAGATCAGCCATTGTTATTTTCCCCATTGTTATAAGGGAAGTGTCTCAGAATTGTCTTGCCCAAACATGGTTCATGTTACAGCAGTAGATATAAAGGAAGAAACTGTTAGGATTCAGTTTAATAAGTGATGCAATAACATTTTTAAATAAAATGTTCGAGTGATTCCAAGTAGCTCTTGTGTTTGTCTGAAGAACCTTTCAGTGGGTGCTTCAAGAAATACTCCAGCCTCTTTTTAAATCACGGTCTGTACATTTGCGAGGTCAGAGTCTAGGGACAACAATGAGCCATTTTGAACTAAAAGAACATGGAGATATAAACTGATTAGAACCGGAACGAACTGTGTGAGAAATTTCTAAACCATTGCAATGCCATGTGAAGGCAGAGCTGGAAGCAGAGGCAGATGGTGCGACATTGTCAGATGGACATCAAGCCTGTTCTTGCCCAAGGATGTAATGTAGGATGTAATGTAATCTAGCATGACTGTTAAATCCTCTCAGAAGACCCTGATTAGGCAAGCAGATGTGTGTCATGTGTGCAGAACATGTCCAGTGCAGTAAATATAACCTCTTACAGTGGAAACATAATTAAACCACACTGTAGCTTTAGAAACAATAGGTTACCAGTGACTGTGTTTTCTCTATTATTTACAATTTCAAAGACACGGCTGCTGAAGCGATCTGGATAAAACTGTCAGCAATGTTCCAGAAAACACAAGCTATCAGATTTGCATTTGAGGAATTGTGGAGACTGTTTCAAGAAGGATATTCTTTTGTTTGTAATGGACTTTGCTTCCATCCAGGACTAAATTTAACAAGTTGTCAAGATCACATCTGGGCCCGTTGCATGACCACATCTGTAGTGTCGTTGATTGCTTACCAAAGACAATAATTTGAACACTTCTCTCTGCAGGGAATTTGACTAAAAATATATATTTTTCATTAACCAGCCACTGTTACAGCCTCTGAAAATGGACATGTCTTCAACTGCAGTTTTCCTGTTCAGGATCCAGGCATTTTTCCTCGAGGAGATGAGTGAGACATCTATTGCTTTGTGCTGGCTTTGGTGTTAGAGCTGCAGGTGAGCAGAGTCAGAACTAAAGACTGAGGGCAGCAGGCAATTTGGAGAGGTTCTTATTTAGAACAGTCGCCTTTGCTCTCTCTATTGACCTGCATTACGGCGGTTTGCACACAGTAGTCGAAGGAGACACACACCCGCTCTCATCAGCCACACTGAAATCCCTTCATCTCCAGAGTGAGGCCCCAGACTGGCCCTGTATTAACTCAATCAGGGTTGTCGCTCTCCCCAGCCGCGGCCTCTTGCGCTGGCCTGTGCTTACCCTGCACGCTGGGCTCTCACTGAGTGAGCGCCTCAGCTCCTCGAGTAGACAGCCACCCCTCATTGACTCAGTGGATAATGATTCATGTAGAAACCCTTCACTGTCAACACCAAGACCAGACAGCCAGGCTTCAGTAAGGAAGAGTAAGGGGTCCTAATGATGCTACTGCAGCTGGGGTTCATGCTATGGTCTGTGTAGTTATGCCATCACTGGAGAAGCACACACAAGACTGTCTTGTTTATTTACCTTCTCAATGAATTGGCAATGATTAGTTGGCAATTTGCCTGATGGTAGTTACATTTTCCTACTGCCAGAGCCTAATGGGCACTATTTACAGTCAGCTTTATAATTATTGGCATTCTTAGTAAAGAAGAGTAATACATGCCATAAAGAACCATTGTGGTTGATTAGCTCCATCTCACAATATGAAACAAATTAATTATTAATTTTGCCAAAGCCCTACTCCTCAGTAAATAAACCAGTGTCTTCCTCCAGGCAGATTCACTACAGCTTTGGTTGTTTTAAATGCCCTAACAGTGGCTATGGTCATTATAAGACAATTACCGTTTATTTATCACCATTATAAATGTATGTCTCATTTTATTTGTGTATTCTCTAATCCTCCCCTTGCTGATACTTTAAATGAATAAAAAGGAAATCGTGCATCACCCGTCTAAGCGAATGAAACATCAAAGGTGAAACATAAACGGAGACATGATTCAGTACCATGTAACTTAAGAATATCTATAGGTGTCAATAATTGTGTAATTTTGTTTTAAAACATAATTAGGGTTTTATTTTTCTAGACTAAACTTATTTCAATTAATTGTAGCATTTTAAGTAAAAATAAAACAAAATTCTGTTTTAAATGGGTTCTAGTTAATTTGTTCCAATCATAGAGATTCTGGAATCTTTGAAAGACTATACTTGGTTTGTCCATTTTTTTGTTGGCCTTAAAAAACTTTGATTACTCAATTCCTTGTTTTTTTTTTATTATTAATACTTGTTTAATAATCTGTAGATTTCATGAATGAATAGTGAGAGTCCCGATCCACACAAAAGAGAACAGTGCCATAAATTGCTCCTGATCTTGCCAGAATGATGAAAAAAGCCATTTGGATTGGCAAGGACCAAGGATCAAACTTGACAGAAAACTGGACGGACCTGGTGCATCTGGTGCGCCGTCAGTGATACTGGAGCAGTGCTAGGGGCAATTCTCAGCGCTCAGCTTCTAGCATCTCTGTGGCGGCAGGAGAGAGAGCTTTTCCAAAACCCATCCTCTACTGTGATAATTACCCATGCTGCTCTCCACCGCCTCATTTGCATAATCAGCACCAGTCATTCACAGTGGAGGCACAAAGGAATATAATGAGACAAAAGAGAAACAATGAACATTTCACATGCCAACACAATGAAACTACATTTCTTCTTTCTTGCCTATGTGCACACCCTACATCACAAGATTTTCCCCCCACTCAACTGAAAACCCAAGGAAAGCATAAAGGAAAAATACATAAGTGCATTTAGTTATAAATGGCCAAATGGCACTTAGTAGCCCGATGTGAGGCCACAGCAGAGCTTCAGCAGGTGCCGTATGTCTCGAGGAAATGTTAATATTATTTGTATTACAGCAGCCAGTATGTAAACATTTAATAAATATCTTAGCAACAGTCTATTACCATTATTTCTTTCATTTGCTCTTTGAACGACTAGACTGCTGCAGCTGTTCTCCTCGTTCTACTGCTCTGTGCATGCTCTGTTTCCATGGAGTCATACAGCATTTTCAGGCACCAATCAGAACAGGACTGACGCATAATCACTTTCTGATAATGAGAAAAAAGGCTGCAGATATAATTGTTCTGACTGAACTTTACACATGCAGAAAGAAGTAGTGCAGCAGGTTTGTGACCACAGAAATGAAACTGCTTACACAATTATTTGAAAATAAATCTCAGAAATGAGTGACAGAGTGAATGTGCAGCAAGCTGGGGGACTCCAGCAAGTCAGCAGGTTAGCTAGGAGCCATAGTGCAATCTGACAAAGATCTGGATACCAAATCTCTGAAATCTAAGCATAAAAATGTTTTTTAGTATTATAAACAATATTAGATTGCTACAAAAGTATCGTTGACTCAAAGTATCAGTATTTACACAGCTCCCTATAGTGCACTGGTAATGCAACATCCAGCCCTGTTCTCCCCTACATCATGTTGGTGGTCGGTTTTGCCTTTTAAAATGACCTATAATGTAAGAAATGCTTGATTTGTGAACACAAATACACACCACTAACACACACACAGACACACACAGACACACAGACACACTCACTCACACACACACACACACAGAGGTTACTGCAGCATTTTCTGGGATCAAAAGCAAGACAAAGGTAGGCTATTGATCAGCAGACTTTCTTCTCCTACTCTGACTTATTCACAATACATTCCACGTTTTGAAACCTCTAAAAACTGACCATGATATCTCAAACACTGAGCAAGCAGTAGGGGAAAATATCAAAGTTAAAAGAGCCACGTTCTTCCCTGTTCCTCCCTTATACTACATTCAAGAATTTTCAATGATGTCAATGATGTTCTTGAAAATACTTTTTGCACCTTTGTGTTCATATTTATTTACAAATGACTAATTAGGACTGATGAATCATTAAGGACATTCAAGCATGTAATCTTTTCTTTGATATATACCTGGATTTCATTTTCAGCATGAGATGGAACACACCTGTGTCTCATTACAGGTACCCTTTGATTGACCACAGTTCAATTCCAACTCAACTCATGCTTACATGCTGGAGAGCTTGTTTCTGCTATGAGAGATGGAGAGAGAGAGAAAGAGAGATCTATGTCTGTACTACATCAAGCTCTGAACTCCCCAGCATCCACAAAGGCAATGCTAGCTCCTCTATTGCTTCCCTTTCTGCTCCTCCGAGAGCCCTGTCATCTTCTTTTACAGTGCTTTTCCTTCCATCTTCCTTCTCCTTCTCTTATTTAACCGTCACCTGCTAGCCATCATTAAGTCGGCTCCAGAAAAGCCCTGGCACATGCTCTTCCCTCTCCAGGATGCTGGCTTCGCCAATGGGGGGTCAGGAGAGGAGACAAAGCCCCTGAACTTTTAGTAGAAGCTCGATTACAGCAGCCGTGGGAGAGCACGGAAAAACAGAGGAGCTCCTCTGAGAGTTCTTCATACATCCTGTGGCTGTATACCTCAGCTTTGCTTCTTCTCGGGTACGGCAAGAAAGAAACCTAGCCCTTTTATCTCCTCAAACTTGGGCTGCGTTCGCCTGCCAGTCTCCAAAAGCTAGCTGTTGCGAGGAATACAAATGATATTCGCCTTAAGCTGTGAAAATTTGGCGGATGTTTACTACGCCGGATGAGGTTGTTTCTTAAGAGCTTTGCGAGGTTTGACGAGGGCGTTTAAAGGGCCGGCTCTCTGACTGGAGCTAGATGAGCTATGAGGCTAGCCAAGGTGCTGACACAAGCTCTGCCTGGCTCCAGTCTCCTTTTATTGCATTATAATCACTAACTTATAAATCTCCCCTACCCCCCACTTTTCTTTTTCACCAGAGAACGGTGCATCTTTTAATAAGCACTATAAATTTGCTGCGCAAGTGCCCACATTATTGAGCTTTGTTGGGAAAAAAAAGAAAGAAAGAAAGACAGACAAAGATATTTATTCATCTTATCAGCAGCTGTATTATTGCCCACACCACGAGTCAAGCACAATACCAGTCCAGCTGTCCAGCTCACCCGTCCCTGTTCATAAGGCTGAAGGTGCTGGGGCCCATCTCAGATGAAATCTCAGCCTGATCTTCTTTATGACATAATAAATCAGTTTTGTACACAAAGAGTAAATAGAGTTTGAACGTGCTGCTCAGAGGCACCTGCTGTATAATTATGAGTCACAGAGGTATCCTGCTGACGCATCCCTTTTGTCCGTTTGAATAGAGATGCATGCTTCATGTGTGCACACAAGCAAACATCCTATTCCAGTGAATCCATATTATCATGTCATATCACAACCTCCCAAGCTTTGATTTTTTTCAACCATTTGCAAAGCATTCCCTGATAAATGGACAGAAATGGTCCAAACAGAAATGGTCCAAAAAATGTTACATTAAAGTTTAGATGTAACCATCTCAAAGATTCACTTTATGTGCAAAAGTTTAAAGACAGCTACTAATTAGTTCATTCAGTCATATTAAAAAAGCATTGCCAGCACATTGGGATGTTCTTGAGCAGCCAGACAAGAACTACATTAATGCTCTAAATGTTAAAAGCATTAATTACTTAAATGTAGGCCTGGGAAGATTTAATTTCATGTGGATTTCAGAGGAACACCCTTGCCCATATGCAGTCAACTGAAGAGCAGGAATGCTCTCAAGTCCATGTAAATGCAGTGAAAGGTCACCAACACAATGCCAAGAGTCCTAGAAGGTTACAAACTTCCCAGCATTTGGAGTTGTAGCGGAATTGCGAGTGATGGAGCACCATGAGTTAGAGTGACGTTTGTGATCTAGGGCAACATCAGCAGGTGACCTCACTAATGCTTTTGTGGCTGATTGCAATCACTCGACCAATCAATCAATCAATCAATCAATCTTCACAGCAATGTACCGAAACTGATGTTAATGCTGGCTGTATTTGAAATGGCAGAATAAATAGGTAAGAACGGTGAGCACAGAGACATGACTTGGCTTTTATCAAAGGGATTCTAACTCAAAAATTGTTCACTTTACAAACAATCTTAAGTTATGTACCCATTGTCATAATTATGGAAAAGGAAGCTTTAATTTGAATGGGTTTATGAAGGGCAATGGGTCTGATTAACTCATTCTCTGGCTTCTGCTGACTAGTAATAAGGGGGATATGAAAATAAACTATTTTTTAGTTTGCAGGAGTATGTAAGTAAGTAAGTATGAAAAGTTAACAATAGTGTGTGTTTGTGCAAGTGTGTGTGTGTGTGTGTGTGTGTGTGTGTGTGTGTGTGTGTGTGTGTGTGTGTGTGTGTGTGTGTGT
>JBBJLR010000133.1:22011406-22049136 GCA_037577145.1 Brachypetersius gabonensis | reverse complement strand
AGTTTCAGTGACTTGTTGTAGCTGGTTGTTGTTAGTGTTGATTGGTGTAGTTTTCAAATTAAAGAAATCTGTTAATAGACCATTTGTAGTTGTGGTGCTCATTAATTTTTGGTGGGTGCTCCTAAATTTTTGCAGGCGCTCCTAACTTTTTGAAGTTGAGCACCAGTGCTACCAAGTAAAAAAGTTAATTACGAGCCCTGAAAGCTGAATGGTCATTTCAGCAAATTATCATACAAAATGTTCTTCCACTGTTTTAGAATCTTACGGTACTCTGTGTACGAAATAAACCACTTAGTATATGCCAGTTTCTTTTTTCTTTTACTCACAATCTCCAAACTGACTGCTTTGTAAACAGTGTTGGGTATAACTTCCACACAGCCTTTTTTAAAGACCTCACTTAAACAATTTGCATTCCCTCATCCAGGCACTTTGATCTGGAACTCTTCACCTTCTCATCTTTACTAACATCTTACACTGTGGTTAGTTTATGCTAATTGTCAGGTTTTTTGAGCGAAAGGACGTATTTTGAGGGAAATCACAGGTTTAGTCTTTTCTCACTTGTTTATATTGTGCCATCAAGCAAATATAACAAAGAAAAATAAATAAAAATATACAGTTGCTTGCGGCAGTCTGCAGGATCCAAGCCGGTTTTGCAGACAGCCCTGATATTGCAGTTAGTGCCCCCAGTAATGCAGATGTGCCAAAACAGTCAAAGCGTTTCCAATTTGAACTTCGGCAGATGTGCCCAGTGGATAAGGCCTGTCAGACTTATAGAAACTCAATAGAAAGTCCATATTTGTAGATTGGTGATAGGCCAGTTCTGCCACTGTCAAATACCTGCAACAATGTGATCAGCCATCATTTCATGACAGTGTTACAGAACCTGACCCAAGAGAGCTCCCAGTAGAAGCACAAAAAACACGTCAAAGTCTCAAGATCATCATCGTTTGTGAGTTAGAACAGAATGTGTTCAGTTTTGTTTGTCCTTGTATTTGATTTTTATGTTGTGAGTATACTGTGTATGATTTTGCCTTTTTTAATTAGTTTTTAATGTAAATAAACTTTATTGAAATGATATGCTCACATGAACTGATTGACCTGTTGCAACAAAGTTTTGGACAATGGTTTACTTTCAGACTTTAAATATTGTTTCAAGCCCAATTTGAAGATGACTGGAAGAAGACCGCTTTCACGAGTATATATTTAATGCCACAGGAAATGGACTTGCTGTAGTGTTTTGAAACAAAGTAATAATAAAAAAAGAAATAATAAGAAACATCCTAACCACGTCCTTCATGCTTGGGTCGTTAAAAATAACCTAGTTATGAGGTTCTAGGCATCCTTAACACAAGCAGATCAGCCGTGACCATGTGCAAAAAAAGATATGTCTTACCTATACACTCTCAAGATGGACAATATGTCCACAAAATGTGGCGTTCAATAAAAGTGTTGTGGATTTAAAATGACAAGCCACAAATGTTCTTTTTTTCCTATGTAATAAAAATCTAATTAGTATTTTCATGAAATAGTATTTAAACAAATACTTAAAATAGCAAATAACTATTTAAAATAACTATTTAAAAAAAAGCAAATAAAGAATAAGTAAAATATGAATTTAATTTCGCAAAAAGATCCTTATGGTGAATCAGGTTTGTTGTGAGAAGAGCAAAAGATTACTGCACAGAGCACGGTTCAAGTCTGGCACAAGACAATCTTCTGGTGATCATGTCATTCTGGAGCTCTGTGTGTGAGAGAAAAGTATGAGGCCCTTCATGCAGCCCTTCAAAATTTTCCTTTCAGAAGAATGTAACCAAAAGCTCAGTTTTCAGTGACCCAGCGAGACATTTTTGTGTGAGCAAAAACCCAGAAAAGACCAGCCAAGCCCCTTTTTTTCTGGGCCACCATCAGCTGTATGCCATTTTTTAGATGAAATATACTCTTGCATTGTGTGCAGGGGGCAGGGTGTCCCTCTCAGATATTTTACCAACCATTTTGTGATACAGATGTTCAATACTACTACTAACAACAGCAACAAAATAATAATACAAATGATTATATATACTTTCATTGTTATTATTGCTATTACTGCTGATAATATGATCTAATATAATCTAAATAGACAGTTAGGTTAATATTTTGTTGTTTTTCTAAGACCCATGATGTGTTTTGATAAATGCATTTTTGGAACATTTTCCTTATTTTATGCTAGAAACACACAAATACCAATTTAGTAATAGGACAACAACCTTGTCCAGGTGTGGAGCACCACCTGCTGTTTTTTTTTCCAGACGATGCCTGTATAGGTGTTTCAGTAGTTTATCAGTGCATCAATCAGTCTGTCTGTGACTCGGAACAGACAGCAACTCTTCTGAGTGGTCCTTCGAAATATATCCACATACGTGGGGATGGAGCCAGAGAGAAAGTTAATAACCACTTGATACAAAATTTCCTTTGTTCTACAGTAGCCATTTCCTGTGAAACAGGAGGCAATTCTGCTGCTGCCCTACTTTCTAGTTACATGTGACCTTTATGTCTGTAGAACAGATCTGAGCAGAGAAGGTGTAATGTCTCCCCCTGAGGATGCACCGTATCCTCCTGTTACCAAGCCAATATCACACTGCTTCTGTATCACACGCAGCCGGACAGCGCTGTGGGCTTTTTAAAGAGATCAGCCCTGGTTCACTTAAGACTGAATATGGATTACCATGGAGTCATCAGTCTTTGACAATCAGATGGTTTTTTGTTTTTTTTTCATATCGCATCAATCTCCCACCTAGGCTTAAAGCAGTAGGATTTAGCCGAGGTGAATAGACAAGCCTCTATGAGCACCCCTACAGGGCCTGCCGGGGCTCAGAGTGGCCCTCCATCGTAGCGATTATCCCCAGCCAGTCCCCAGTCCAGGATTTACAGCCTAGAATTGGCCAACCCAAAGCAAACATGGGAGCACGCCTGCCACAGCTCAGCCTGAATTACTCCAGCAGGGTTACTGGAGCTGCTGCCCACTCAGCTCTCTTATTCAAACAAGGTCTGATATCGTACAGACCTAATCAAGACAGTGCAAACGTCTCATTATCAGCACAGACACAATAACAGCAGTCTTATTCTTTAGCCCCTGGTTTCATAGACCGATGCTGCACTGCATCAGGGGTGCGATTAGAGGCATCCATCTTGAAATTCCATTTGCTCTGGTATTAACCGAATTCCTCTCTGTCGGTGAAACCGTGAGCTGCTATGCAAGTTATTGCCACTTAAATCCTACAAGCAACAGTGTTGTTCCAAGGCCTTTAGTCTGTATGTTCTCACCTGAACCTAACCAGGTTAAGGCTGATTTGCCTCATTTGTCTCTCGTTGCACTATTGCCTTTCTTCCCTCCCGCTGGCTTTAAATTGCAAAAAGATGTGTTTGAAACCACAATAAAGAGGCTTGTGCTTGTGTATCTCCATACTGGGGCTTTAACTCGATGCTGCCGCCTTTACATGTACTGAAAATATTTAATTATAAAAATGTATCATTTTGTTCAGCCGAATGTTTCATCACATACTTTTGTATCGGTAATTGCAGTTGTCTTTGTCTTTTTCAGCAAACATGTCTTTGTCTTGTTTTTCTGAAATGTGACCCTAAAAGTTTCCTTTTTTCCTTTAAAAAATCATTGCATCTAAAGATAAGTGAAGTAACCTTTAGAATCACAATGTATTACTAGATTTTCATCATGTAAAAGAATGGTGAATCTGAACACGAAAATCACAAGGGAACAACGAACACAATGCACACAGTTCACCCTAATTTCCCAAGTTTGAGAGCGAGAGCTGATGTCCAATGAGAGAAACTCCCGACCAGTTTAAAATATATATAAATCCCTCCAACATCTTTACAGTTGTAGCCTCTCAATCTTAATTCTTGTTTATTTGGACTGACAGTTCTTGTTGCCTTTGAGGTTCTCAAACATTCCACATTACCGTTTTGTTAAGTTTGCTGCTGGCCCAGTCTAGGAGGCTGAAGGTACTTATGGGTTTGCTTTAAAACCTGTAATAATTTAATCTGCAATCAAGGCAACATACAGCACCAGAGCAGCTGGGCTTCGGCCTAAACCATTACGAAGGGTCAAACTAGGAAAATGCATTAATGGTGTTGCAAAAATGGTGTTAATAATTGATCAGTTTATGGGTTTTTAATATGTTAACTTTAACAGCCATCGTATTTTATTTATAATGTTTTAAAGGCTTGCCACTAAGTGAAAAAGTACTCACACATTCCATTGGGAATATATTTCTAAGAATGCCAGTCTTGCGCCACCTTAAACTTGTTTATATCTGCCACCAGAGGGGTTTCACACGTGCGCCTGTTCATCATGTAGAATCACAGCTTCCTGTGCACTTCCACGTTTTTATCAACACACAGAGTCTGCCTTTACCGTTGCCTTTTTTCACATGAGCTTTCAAGTTCATTCAGTTCAGAGCATTAACTGCCCCTTGTAGTTCTGTATAATCAGAGCAGCAACAAAAAACAGCTGGCATGCGGCTTACAGCTTATTCCTATTCATACATTTGCTTGTTCACAAATGTAGTTTAGAACAGATCAAATAAAAATCTACAAACTGTAAGCTGTTAAATCACATTCTTGAAACAGAAATGAAAAGCAACCATAAAAATCAGGCTAATATACATCAATCAGGCTGATATTCAGGGTTAATATACGTCTTATTGTCTCATTCTTTTGTCTGTTTGATAAACCACAGATCCAAGATGCTTTAGAACAACAGATACAACGTGACACAGGGCAGTTTGCTAATGACTGCGGCTTGTTTGATATGCATTCAACTCTCCAAACATAAAAGCAAAAGTATTTTTCTTACTTGCATTGTTTGTGAACATTTTACATACGGAATATAGATCCGATTGTCTTGTCACTAGTGTGTGCTTTGAAATTCACTGGAGTGGGGTGCGTTGAAATGGTCCTGAAATCCTGAAGCAATGCAGATGGCATTGTTGACTGAGCTCTGATGTAATACAGTATTGAGCCAAATTATTCAAGCTTCAGCAAACTGAGTTTTTTATAATGCCTGTGGTAAATGGAGCATTTTATTCACAATGTGAAATCACGTGAAACGCTTTCTTCGTAAAGCAGCATAACCTTGTTTGGAAGGGCGGGATACGAAGTGCAGGACTGCATGATTTACGAGGAAGAGAAAACTGTTGCACTGAAACCAAACCCCAAAAGAAACATTTGGACATTAAACCACAAATGTGTATGCGCATGAATTCTGCAGGTAGAACAGAACAGAACAGTCCTCTAAAGTAATGATAGCTGTTGTAAACCTGGGCCCTGATGGAATCCATACAGACCCAATAATTCAGTGTTCAGTGAAACCTTCAGGAGAAGTTCACTGGCGTGTGGTAGACCGAATGATTTGAAATAGTACTTCAACTCTGAAGTACCTGTTATATTCATTTGCTGAAATTCAATCTTTATTTTCATTTGTAAATTAGCACCTTGCTGAGAACAGTCCTGAGCACTCTCACACACCACTCCTTTGACCCGATCCAGCAACACTCCATTTAACCTACAATGGAAATATGGGCCGTTCTTGTTGCTCTGGAAGAATATGTGCATTGTCTTTTTCTTTCAACTTCTATTATAGCTGACACAGGAACTGTATTACTGAACCATTCTACCATTCTTATGAGAAGACTCATTTTACTAGAGGGCACACACACACACACACACACAAACATTGTTTACTAAATGAGCTTATTACAACAATTAGGATGTGAGATAGGGAGTGTAAGTTGAGATGCAGCAGCCCCTTAGGGCAGCAGCGGCACACTTCCCTGATAAAGAGGAACTGCGAAGAAAATACAGGACACCCAAACTTTAAATTTCCACTAATTGTGATTACCAGGTGGGGTCAACAAAAACAGAGAGTGTGCTACAACAGCTGAGCTCAAACGATTGCTTTGGGTGCAGCAACATACAGAGGGCTCTGACTCCTGAAGACTCTAAATTTGCTGAGAAAGAGAAAAGCTTTATCCATACTGGGTTTATTAAAGTGCCAAAATACCCTGAAAAATGTAACCTCCCTCATCTAAAAAATGCTTTCTGCCACCCCCCTTCCTAATAGGGGCTTGAGGCAGGAGACCACTGCAGTCCTTTTGCAGCAGGCAAAAATTTTTCATCTCCATCTCTGGGCACCAGAGTGGAAAGAGGATGATGGAGCAAAGGAATGCTCCCTGGGACTGTCCTCCCTCTAGTAACCCTGTTGATGAAGGGCCGTATCTACAGATCCATTCTCAGGAAGTGTTTTTTTTTCCTGTGACAAAGCGAATTGCTTTTTAACAGTGGGGAGATGAACACAAACAGTGGAAAGCCACACAGTAAAAAGGAGATGACATCGCCTGTTTGTGTTTATTTACACATGTATTGTGTATTTTTAGCACATTTAAATTGTTTGGACTCTGGGGGGAAAATGGAGCAGCACCGGGTTCTTTTTTCTGACAGTGTAGGTTATGTTGGAGTCTCAGTGTCGAGTGAACCAGCACATGTACATGACTAATTTATCAACATATACTTTCATGATGTCAGCGGTATGCCATATGTCTTGATGATCATGGAACAAGCTGAAAACTGTACATTATGAATGATCCCACATCATCATGCTTTAAAGTCATTTTTGTAAATGTTACTATGTCTTAACAATTACTATACTATGCTTTAGTGATGCCTTGCATTTTTTTCTGTATTAATCTCTTTCTTTCTCTGTTTCTCTTCCACCCTCTTCCTCTCTCTTTCTCTCTCTTTTCTTTAGGTGGAATTGGACTGAAGCAATGATGGCAGCTCATAATCACCAGAGAGACTGTTCTACCATCGAAGCATTACAGAAAATTAACAGCCTCACTTCTGCTTAGCTGAAACACAACTCCCTGAGGCATATGCTAGTCCTTTTACCTTTATTTGTCTGGCCTGTGTGCCCTTTCCTATAACGCCAAGACAGGAAGACTTAGTGTGCGGTGCCTCTGCATCTGCGGAAAGTACATCTACCACTTAAAGCCCGAAGGATACACTGTAGGATTAGATCTCTATCACCCCAAAAACCAATGGTTTTTCATTTTTGAAAAGCTCTGTCCACTTAATTTACAAGGACCAATTATTTACTGGAGGGAACTGGGCCAAAATGAAAGACATATCATTTGTGGATTATTTGCTACTGGGCTTTGCAATGGCTACGTTTGTTCTTGCTGTGGAGGAGAGAGGCAGCTGTCCTAAGCTTTGCGAGTGTGAGATTAGACCGTGGTTTTCTCCCAACTCAGTTTATATGGAGGCCCCTACTGTTGACTGTAATGATCTGGGACTTTTTAACCTTCCTCTGTCATTACCAGCAGACACACAAGTTATTTTACTACAGACCAACAACATTGCCAGAATTGAGAAGCCTTTGGATTACTTGCCTAATATCACTGAGATTGACCTTTCACAAAACAACATTTCCTCTATTAAAGACATCGCTCTGGGCCACCTCTCTCAGCTCATGTCGCTCCATATGGAAGAAAACTGGATATGCTCTCTACCGGATAATGCTCTTTCCCAGCTCCTCAATCTTCAGGAACTTTACCTAAACCATAACCTAATCTCGCTCATCTCGCCTGAGGCTTTCCATGGCCTTCGCAACTTGCTTAGGCTGCATCTCAACTCAAATAGGCTGCAGAGTATAAGCAGTAAGTGGTTTGAGTCCCTACCTAATCTAGAGATTCTAATGATTGGAGAAAACCCTGTCATCTCCATACAGGACATGAACTTTAAGCCCTTAAGGAACTTGCGCAGTCTTGTCCTAACCCGGATGAACTTGTCACGGATTCCAGATGATTCACTGGTAGGCCTGGACAATCTGGAAAGCATCTCATTTTATGACAATACTTTTCTGGAGGTTCCTCACGGTGCCCTTAGATATCTCAAGAACCTGAAGTTTTTGGACCTGAATAAAAACCCCATTGGGCGAATACAGAGGGGCGACTTTGTTGACCTGCTCCATCTTAAAGAGCTGGGTATCAACAATATGCCAGAGTTGGTGTCCATCGACAGCTTTGCCCTCAACAATCTTCCAGAACTGACGAAGATCGAGGCTACCAACAATCCGAAACTATCCTATATTCATCCCAATGCCTTCTACAAGCTGCCAAGGCTGGAAACTCTTATGCTGAACGGTAATGCTCTCAGTGCCCTACACAGAATCACTGTCGAGTCTCTTCCTAATCTGCGGGAAGTCAGCATGCATTCCAACCCCATCCGCTGTGACTGCGTAGTACGCTGGATGAATATGAATAAAACCAACATCCGCTTCATGGAGCCCGACTCCCTGTACTGTGTGGAACCCCCGGAGTATGAAGGTCAACATGTGCGGCAGGTTCACTTCAGAGAGATGATGGAGATCTGCCTGCCTCTCATCTCTCCAGATAGTCTGCCCACTCAGGTTGCTGTGGACAATGGCAGCTCGTTGTCCCTGCACTGCCGGGCCTTCGCCGAGCCAGAGCCTGACATCTACTGGGTCACTCCTTCTGGGCACCGTATCCCCCCCAATGCTGTGGCAGATAAGTTTTACATGCATCCCGAAGGCACACTCGACATTTATGACATCACTGAAACAGAAGCTGGACTGTACACTTGTGTAGCTCACAATCTTGTTGGCGCAGACTTGAGATCTGTCTCTGTGGAAGTAAATGGATACATCCCTCAACCTGCCAATGGCTCTCTAGATGTCACCATCCTGTCTGTGCAGGCCAGCTCTGTTCTGGTGTCCTGGAAAGCCTCTCATGGCAGCCTGGCACCAAACATTAAGTGGTACACAATGCCCAGTGCTGACCATCCTACTGTGGCCTTCACAGCAAGGGTCCCATCTGATATGAGGATGTATAATCTCACACATCTCAGCCCTGCCACACAATATAAAGTGTGTGTGGACGTCAGGAGCGTTCACCATAAACACAGTACCAAGTGTGTCAGTGTCACAACAAAGGGATTAGAACACATTGTTGAAGATGCTGAGAAGTGGGATACGGCCGTGATTGCAGTCTTTGGCGTGCTTCTCACCATCATTTCAATGGCTTGCTTGCTCATTTGCATGTCTCTAAGGAACCACCACCTTTATGGGGAGTTAAGGAGAAGCCCATCAAAAGTAGCACTGACACCTGAGGCTGGCGTACAGTCTCCTTTTACAAGGCTCTGGGTTTCTGGGAAGGGGATGCCAGCTGCCGTGGAGGTGAAAGCTACAGCCATAAATGTGTTGGACAATGCTTTCTAAGCAACCCACTCTGTCAAGTGCAAAAACCTTAACAAGTTGACAAGGCATGAAAGGAGAACATACCATTTCAAATGTGTGTCCTTTTGCCTTGACGTGCAACAAACTACTGAAATGGAAGAGGTGTCTTCACATTTAACCAGCGCTATATCCCCGATTATGACCTGTTTGAGAAGGCAAAGGAGATGGATTTGAGGCCTCTAGGAGGAGGGAAGTCGAGACTCTTTGATAAAATATGAATTGCGATGATTCTGGGTCATTCACTGGGTACAGATGGTAAACAAATGAAAGGATGGTGTTGTTTCTTATATATGACTGTTAATCATGTAAACAGTAGTATAACAGTCCTTGTGGTCCTAAGCAATACCGTCTGTGTTGTACAACATCCATAGACGCGTTAGAGAGGCCAATTATTTGTAATGGGGAACATCTAGTAGAATAGAAAATTATAGTGACTATGGTGTAAATTTTTGATGAAATATATCTTTTTTCTATTTAATAGAGGGTTTTGACTTTTCATGGCTACAATTGTTATATATTCTATCCCAAATGTAACAGAGATGTTCTGTGCAGTAGCCAGGCATTCAAACAGTGTGAATTAAATACAGTATGGAGCAAGCAACCTGCATAATGACATCACACATTTGCTGAACAAAACGCTGTAAATCGTAAAGATCGATAGGTTCAAGATTCAAGATACGTGAAGAGGTATACAGTCTTATCAGGATAGGGTGTCCACAAGTTAAGACCCCAGTGCCAGCAGAACAATGTCTGAGAGCATCTCCCAGAAAACTGTAAAAGTTTGTTTAAGCCAGGGTAAGTGCCTACTCCAAGATATGTAAACTAGGAAAATGCCAGAATTGTCAGATCACTGGAGAGTAGAAGTAATGACTGCAGCCTCGCAAGCCAATCTCAACCTTTCATTGGGAATACTGTCTCAGTACTTTTAGCATTCACATGGTTCAGAAGCATCGCGTTCTTGCTTTGGGTGTTACAGTTAAAAGCCATTTTTATATTGACTGTGCTGTCTGTGATATCCAAGCACATTAGTCTATGAGACTCTGTGCAAAGAAGAGAATACTAAATAAATGTTAACGTCTTTTTGCAATCAGGATGTTTCCTACTTTGATTTTTTTTTGGGTGAAGGGCAATAATCTTTCCATGTTTTTAGAGAATGTTTGCATGTAAAAAGTAGTGTTGATAACCAAGTGCATCCTTGGTGTCGGATGCCGCATTTGCATGTGGGTGTCACACGGATGTCACAACAGATGTCACGTTTGCGTACCCAGACGCCTCGAGTTCATTAGGAATGAATATTGTGGGTGAAATGGCTCCTGCTTAATCTTTTTGCAAAAGACCAGATCGTCTGCCTCTCAAATAAGCTCCTATAGCAAGTGGTTTTAGCGATCTGTCTAAGCCAGAGGTCCCAAACTTTGGTCCTGCAGGTCCAGGGTTCAGCATAGCTTGGGATTTCAAGTAAGCCAAGTCAAGTAGATGTTTGGTACTCAGTGAAGTGAGTTAAGGACCATTTCTTCAGGACCATGGTGAAACACAAAGAGCAACATTAAAACCATTTACAGGACAAACAATATACAATTCAGCCGAAAGGAGCAGTTACAGTACTAGAGTGAGTAAATATGGTATTATAATACTCTAGCAGCAGAGTGTAAAGTGTGGAAAAAAAAAGATTGAGGTAGAAAAGCAATTCTGCAAAATTACCATCAATAGCAACAACAGTATTCAAAAAAAGAAGCAGTACATAATAAATAAAGGCTATTTTCTGCTCAAACACATCTGGTTAAACTCATCTGTTAATTTCCAGGTTTAGTGAGTGAGTTGGAAGAGCAGAACTAATGCTGGAACAAGTTGAGGACCCCTGATCTAATCATTTAAGAGTTACAATAAAGTGAAAAGAGCTGTTCTAGTACACTTCTAAGCAACCATCAGTATTGAGTCTGGGTAATTAAACTGACTTAACTTTAAAATTTAATATTAGGAAATTGGAGCTCCATTAATTGATGAGGTTAAAAAGCATCTATCCAGCACAGCCCAGCATGTGTTGTCACACTGGTCAAAATGAAATTGACCGCTGTCCCTCAAGCCAGGAAAGCGATTCCACAGCAGAGGTTCTATGGGTGTAGCTGATATATTATTGTCTGTCGTTTGAAGCTACCACCATCGTAAAGTCACAACAGCGGGCTGAAGTTGTTGAAGAAGCTGCTTCAAAAATGCATTCCACTTGTTTTTATTAAGAATCCAAAAGCCCATTCCTAACGCAAACATCACAAACATGATGAATGGTTGTCAGAGACAGACTGACACAAAGGATTTATCAGACAGCTGTGCTCGTATATCACTGATGCTTTCAGCACTGCAGACAAGGCTTTTAGAGACTAGCTATCTGTCAAGAAGAAGGCAAGGTAAAATGTGTCCCCAGCTTATGTCCAGGTAGGTACCAGCTCTCCCCTCTCCACTGCCTTCTTGACATTCACAATAGGGATAGTGTCCTCAGAGCTTGTGCTCGACAGTCTAGTTCTAAATGCACCTGTAAATACAATCACATGACAACAGAAGTGTTCAGGAGCCAGAAGACATTTCGTTTTATTTTGACCAGATGTTTTTTAAGTGCTCAGTAGCTTCATGGTATGACTAGCATGGCAAGTCTAATATCTGTCTAATGTTTAATGTGTAGTCGTACAGTAGAACCTGCTTTTGGAAATCTCATATTCCCATGGCAGCGTCATGCAGATTTTTGACAGAGCTGGGATATTTCTCAAGGACCTGATGTACAGCCTCCACACGCACAGCTAATTGGAATGCAACATCTAAGCTTAGGTAAACAACGAAGCATTGCTACACACATGCAAAACGGTTACTTGGATTTTTAAAATAGATTCATCAAAAAAACAAACTACCCATTATGTTTTGTTTGGTACCTTTTGGAAAATATATAACTTCTACGAAAAGCAAACAGAAGTGGCACAGCCGTTTCAAATGCATCTCAGGTGTCCTGAATTGTACACTGACCAGCATCAAATGGAGGGAACATGCAAAAATATAGACTCAAATGAGGCGATATATTTTCCCGTTCTTTCACCTGGATGATTCTTCCACTGGGATAATTTTAAAAAGTGGCCAAAAGTCACTAGGGTATATCTAGATGGACTAACCCTGATATTTCGGAATTATCATTATATACAAAAATCACATCCACATTTGACAGTATGTTTAATTTTTTGGTGGGTTTAGTGGAAAGTTGTTTGACAGAATTGGCAATTAATGGAATTAGATTAAAATCAGTTCACTCGTACTGAATTATGACAAAGTTTATTGGTAAAACCATTGTTTTAGAGACCATCAGGAACAGCAGCGCCATGCTTTTCTGAGCACTTTGTGAAGTAAACATTCCGTCTCCAGTCATTGATTTAACTCTGCTTGGCTCAAAAGGTGGCCACAAACTGCGACTGTAGTCCGAGAACTTCTCTGGGGCATTTAAAATGAATTAAATCTGTGATATTAATAGCTGTATGATGACATGAAAAAAAAACCATGAATAGATTTGCTCTTCTACAAAATAAAAATTGCCGCAGTTGACACAGCCTCTTCTAATTAATGATGCAATACATAATGTTAATTAAATATATGCATTATTAAAAACCATATAAATAAATTAAAATAACTCCACCGTATTCCTTAGAATTGCCATCAGTTTACCACATGTGTAAACTAGTCCCTCAGTCTGGAAGTGAAGAAAATAAAGTCTGTTCTCATCGTATGATCAAGTGGAGGTTCCTTGTATGAAAAAACATAAATCTTGCTTAAATCCCTCTGAAATGATTTAGCAGAAACCCAAACGGTGCTGTGTCCTGCTCTTCATTATTTACAGGCCAGGACAATCCGGATGATTTTTCAGTTAATTTAAAAATACTTCCCAATATCAGAACCTGCTTTTTGAATCTAAATTGGTTTTCTTTTCCTTTGCAATTGCTTTTTGCTGTTGAGTATCTTTTCCTGCTTCTCTCATCCCTTTTTTTTCATTAGTTTCCTGCTTTCCTCTCGCTCTCTCTCTGTCTGTCTTGTGTGCACGGCTGTGTGTAGATTGGAAGTCAGATTATAGGGCTCTTCTTTTGCTTCTCTGTTCAGATTCACCCACATGAGAGCCTTCTGGATTAAAGTGAAATAACAAGAGCCGGTGCAATGTCACGATTTAATCCATGGAAGAGGAGAAAATGAAATGAAGGGCTCTGTGATGAATGTTCAAATATATCCTAAACCATTATGCAGAGCTAAAAAAAAAAAAAAAATCATTCCCATGATTTTACAACCCTCTGAATTTGAGACTACCTCTAGAGAATCAAGTCCAGTTGAAGTACAAAAGGGTGTTCACTAATACATATAATAGCTTCAGCGAAGAGTGTTATGTACAAATGTGCAAATGCAGATGTTTATTAAAGAGTCACTCATCAGATACATGTTGAATGTACCATGAAGTGCATTACATAGATGTATAAAACCAATCGTAATGAAATATTACATTTCTCAATGCACATATCAGAAAATCTAATATGAGGCAAATCTGAATACTGTTTTATAAAAATCGACCAATCAGAACAGTCTTACAATAAACTTGTTGTCAGACATGACTGGGTTAAGTAAATGAGAACGCAATGACTTCCCATAAAGTAAACAAGCAAAATATCCGGGAAACATCATTAATAGCACAGTAACAGCAGGTTCACCCCAATCGAACGTGTGGAGCAAATAAGAAACTATGTCCCCCTGTTGTTTATGAGCTGTGCCCTACTGTAGTATGAGTTATTACCCTATTAAAAGATCCAGATTCATACTTGGGCCTTTTCTGCTGCAGGCCACCATTCTGATAAAAAGCAAAATGACAACAATCATTTATAATTCCTCCACCAGCACCCTGGGGTTTAGTGTAATTATGGCATTCATAACACACAAGTCTACGCTCGTATCAGCTGGACAACAACGTAGCTTTGCTGTTGTTGTCTGAAAACACTCCTCTTAGAGCATCTGCCCATTGACATCATGCTATAGATCGAACTACATTCACCCTGTCATAAGAAAAATACTGAATTACTGAAAGAAGAAACACAAATTAGCACTTCTAATCAACAAAAAGCAGCTCGCACATCCTATTAGAGAAATCAATTACAGGAGAAACATGCATGGCCATGTGTGGCAGCCTGCAGAAATGTTTCAATCTTTTAAGGTTTCTTTTTTTTATGGTATTTTAAAAATGATCCATTATTAACATGTTACTTTTTGATTCTCTTTAAAACATGTCAGTCCTTGTATGCATGATATATATAGAGCCCTGCAACCCCCCATAACTCATGCATTAGTCTAGGCTATATCCATGTCTAACTGGTGACCATATCCTGTGTGCCTCATGAAAAGAAGAGACAGCACGTCAAGGCAAATATGCTTCTGCCCGTCAGCAAGAGGAGAGACACAAAAACATTTCCCCATATTCCTCAGTTTTTTCTGCCTTTTCCCCATCACAATATCCATCTCTGTAACCATCAGCCTCCCCTCTTCTGCTTCACAGAGAGAGAGAGAAAGAGAGAGAGAGAATGAGAGAGGGAGGGAGATAAAGAGAGAGAGAGAGAGAGAGAGAGAGAGAGAGAGAAAGCAAGAAAGAGAGAGAGTAAATTACAGTCTATAGGACAGCAAATGAACAGGAAAGCTTCATAAACAGGGACGCCTGTATTAAAGACTGTTAACTTTTATCTTAGGTGAATCCAATTGATTTTTCTATGACCTCTCTGAACAGTCTGCCTTTAACAAGGGATGCCCTGCAAAAGACAAAAGCAACCCTTTTACATTCCTAGGCTTATTTCATTCCAGTCCTCTGGTATAGTTATAGAACAGTAACGAATTGGAAGCCAAAGTTATAAGAGTAAGGACTGGTAGGTCCTGACTCTCCCTTTTAATTAGTGCATTCAGCCTCCTTTTGCTGGAATATTGTATTGCACAGCTTTGTCTAATCTGAATAGAAAAGCTTTGCTAATGGAGTGGGATGTTCTGGAGCAGCTGCACAGGAGCCTAAGTTCACCTTGCCCAAGCGTCAGCTAGAGAGCAGTGGAAGTACATCTCCTGAGTTCAAGTGGAGTTTGTGATTAACTAATCTTTCAACATCAGCCTACCTGACATCGCTAATGCCCTAATGGCTGCAATCAAATCTTCACAGCAGTGTTTTAATATCTGTCCCAGAACAATAGAAGCTTTTATTGCAGAAAAAGGGGAGGGAGGACTCCTTATTAATACTCTTGATTTCAGAACAAACACTGGATCAGTAGGAATCTGCAGACCATTGGACATGTAGTGTAGCTTTCATGTATTCATTCATATACTGGGAAATAAGTCAGTCATCAAATACCAACTGCCATTGTATTGTGCAAAATTCTGTATAGCTTTCAGGGATACAGTCACGTGGTAAGCAGTAAATTCTCTAATAAAAACATGAATATAAAATATAATATAAATTATAATAAACTATAAAATATCCATTAAAATCTGCATTCCCTGCAGAGGATTTTCTCTTATAAAACCAGCAACTATGTCCTTTACCAGAGGTGCGCAACATTTGCATACGACCATATATTCATATTTTGGGGATTAATGTACAAAATTATTCAGCCGCCAAATAGCCCAAACATCATCTATAAAGCAGCAATGTTGGCTTTCTTAAAAATCTCATTAAAATTCTCTAACCCAAAGCGTAAATGAGGGCCTTGTGTGAATCCTCTGGGAGCTTTTTGGCTAATTGGCACATGGATTCTTTAATGGATCATTGCTTTCCTGATCATTGATTGATTGCTGGATTCTTTGTATTTGAGCCTAGGCCTTTGCGAGCTGAGCTCCATCAAGGCAGCTGAGGAGCCTAATCAATGCAGGGGCTAATGAGGTATCCACACATGTGCATGCACTCAGAGAAAAAAACGAAAGAGAGGAAAGGTGGAGGAAGGAGAGGGAAAAGATTCTCATCATGTCTGGTTAACCTGCTTACATCAGAAAAGAGTCCTTAAGAGCATGCCTTATTCTGAATTCAGATGTCAGGCTTATCTTCTCTGTGTGTGTGTGATAGGAAAGCTTATTGATGTTAGATGGACGTTTTGGAGTCACAGTATGGGTGTTTATTTTAAATTAGCTTGCTTTTTGGAGCTTTTCAAATTGCTTTACTAACAACAAAAGCTGTTCTACAGGTGATATTTTAATTGTATTAAGGTATTAAAGTGATTCTCATGCAGAGCTTCCAACTGATCTACTATCACGTTTTATACATTCAAACACAGCAGTTCCTCCTAGAAAGGCCTCCAAGGCAAGACATAGCATCAGTTAACAGTTAAAATTTTAATATTTGCACAGATTACTCCTCAGAAAGTCTAATTGAGCCTGTAACGATTTTGTATTAAAGTAGGAAACCTAACACTGCATATAAGGATTTGAAGATACATGACACATGCCATACATGAAAGAGTTGCCATTGGAGAACCACTCTTCCTTTTCTGTGGCTAATTTTCATAAAGGGAGATTCTTCCAGCCAAACTATTCAGGGGCCTTTATTTATAACTAAGAAATAAATACTGTGGTGGGCTGGAGCTCTGCCCAGGGTGAGTCCCTGCCTTGCACCCATAGACTCTGGGATAGGCTCCGGGTACCTGTGACCCTAGTAAGGATTAAGCAGTTACAGAAAATGAATGAACGAATAAATAAATAATTGAGTGGATTAGTAAATTTGAAACTGATGACTTTACATTAAGAAGAAATATTAACTTTTGACCTTCTGACGATGCTTGTGCTTACAGTTTTAATTGCTTTAGTTTACATTAGGATAATGCTATATAAGTACATTGTTTTTTTTTATTTGTCAACATTGCCCTGCAGAATTCATTATCTGTTTAATTTATCTATTGAAATGTTCAATCATGGAGAACATGAGCAGCAAAGCTGGGCTCTGACAAGAATTTATATCAGACTAAACCCTGTTTGACAGACATTCTCTCAATAAACTGCAGAAAACCCTGTGGTGACTGACGCCATGACGGGTCAAATTACATGTTTGTGATCCATGAAGACACCAATTACTGTATGATAGGATGAGGTCCACATAACCCAGCACCATCATAATGACTGTTTCATGACACATTTATTGCTCTAAGGGTAGATATTAGAGTCACAAGAGATATTCCACCAAAGCTTGAACAAGATTAGGATGCTCTGAAGTGGCTGTGGTCTTTTTATCTGCTGCTTTTGCTAATTAGATAAAAAGGGATGGCATAATAAATGAGGTTTTTCCCAGCCCAGTTGGTTAAATAATTTTTCTCACAATGCCTTGCTTTTGATAACATGTCCCAAAATATGTCCCCCATAAAACAAATGGCCGTGCTATCCTAAGTACAGCCTTCCCCCTCAGACTGTACAGATGTCCTGTTCCACTGCATGTGGCACACAGAGAGATTGGATATGCCATATTCCTTCACTTCATTACACGCTTCCCTGCAAACTACAATAACAATATTGCCTGAGAAAAGTGTTTGATGTTCATTATCCTTTCATTTGATTTCTCTCCCCACCATCTCTTTGGCTCTGCCTTTCCAGCTGCTTCCTCTCATCCCGGATAAGACAAATCCCCCAAATTAGACCCGATAACACCAAAAATGAGTTGCAGTTTCATATTGATGATAATTGCTTTTAACATTAATTATCTATTTAGATTACTTTCAGTTCAGTTGGAGAGAGCGGGAGAGGGCGTGTTTCTTCGCTACTTTCAGCCAGCCTTTGGTAGTTAATCTAAGACGAGGTGAAAATGATGTGTGACCAATTTCACCATTCAATCATGCGAATGCTGAGGGAACAATCCGTCGGCAAAGAGAACTATTTGCCGTGAAACGATTTTCCTCCAAATAGGCTGCTAATGGTGATATCCACTTACAAACTAGTTTAGCTATAGAGGGATAAACTTCTGCAGTGCAGTGAAGTGAGGCTCATTGATATTTGCCAGATTGTCAAGGCACCTCCTTGCATGAATCATATTGCATTTTAACAATATTGTAATGCTGGGACAGGAGAGTCAAGTCAAGTCAAGTAGATTTTATTGTCATTTCTACCATATACAGAGTACATTGTAAAAAAGGGGGGTGATTTGTGGTGTGTGTGTGTGTGTGCATGTGTGTATATGTGGTTTTATGCTTTCAGTTCTGGTTAAGAAGTCTGATAGCCTGAGGGAAGAAACTGTTCCCCATTCTAGTAGTGGAGGCCCGTATGCTACGGTACCTTTCACCAGACGGGAGGAGGGAGAAGAGTGTGCGTGAGGGATGAATGGGGTGTGTGTGTGAGGGGTGAGTGGGGTCATCCACAATGCTAGGCTTTGCGCATACTGTGGAGTAAATGTCAGTGACAGAGGGGAGAGAGACTCCAATGATCTTCTCAGCTGTTCTCACAACCCTCTGTAGGGTCTTGTGGTCCGAAACATTGCAATTTTCGTACCAGGCTGTGATGCAGCTACTGAGAATACTCTCTATGGTCCCTCTGTAGAACATGGTGAGGATTGGGGGTGAGAAGCGTGCTCTCCTTAGTCTCTGCAGGAAGTAGAGACGCTGCTGGGACTTCTTGGTGATGGAGCTGGTGTTAAGGGTCCACGTGAGGTTCTCCGTGATATGAACACCAAGGAACTTGGACAATCTCCACTAAGGAGCCGCAGGTGCTCAGTGGAGAGTGATCATGTTGTGCCCTTCTGAAGTCAACAACCATCTCCTTTGTTTTCTCCACGTTCAGGGACAGGTTATTGGCTCTGCACCAGTGGATTAGCCATTTCACCTCCCCTCTGTACGCCGCCTTGTTGTTCCCGCTGATCAAACACACCACAGTTGTGTCATCAGCGAACTTGATAATGTGGTTTGAACTTGATAATGTCGTGGTCAGCAGTGTGAACAGTAGAGGGCTGAGCACACCCTGTGTTCAGTGTGGTGGTGCTGGAGATGTTGCTCCCAATCCTGACTGACTGGGGTCTCCCCATCAGGAAGTCCAGGACCCAGTTGCAGAGGGAGGTGTTTAGGCCCAGCAGTCTCAGCTTCCCGATCAGATGCTGAGGAATGATGGTGTTGAATGCTGAACTAAAGTCTATGAACAGCATTCTAATATAAGTGTCCTTTGTGTCCAGGTGAGCGAGGGCCAGGTGAAGGGTGGTGTTGATGGCATCATCAGTGGAGCTGTTGGGACAGTATGCGAACTGCAGGGGGTCCAGTGAGGGAGGCAGTTGTGTCTTGATGTGCCTCATGACAAGCCTCTTGGAGCATTTCATGATGATGGGTGTGAGTGCGACGGGAACATAGTCATTGAGGAAGACACTGATGATTTCTTTGGCTCTGGGATGATGGTGGTGGTTTTGAAGCATGTTGAGATGGCAGCGGTGCTCAGAGAGATGTTGAAGATGTTTGTGAGAACATCTGCCAGCTGTTCTGCACATCCTTTGAACACGCAACCAGGAATGTTGTCAGGTCCTGCAGCTTTCTGTGGGTTGACTCTGAGCAGAGTTATTCTCACACTCAGGATGCACAGCAAAATAGGCGTCAGCACAGGACAAGGAAACAAGGTAAACACAAAGGTACAAAGTCACCAAGGAACAACTGATATTTCAACAAACCTGAAGATCAGATGAGACATCTGTATGTTAACAGGTGCAACACAGAATGCACTCATTATGCACCAGAAAGAGAAGTTTGAATTACTAAAACTGCAGCTAATCCTGCAAACCCAGCATCAAGGCCTTCTTGCATACTTCCTGAATTACATTAGTGTTATTTTTGGAAAATTTTCTTTCAGCATGTGTTTTACTGTTATATGTCTAGCTCTTTTCAGACCAGGTCAGGATCAGGAGGTTCAGTGTCCTGTACAGTTTGGTCCCCTTAGTCAAACACACTAATCACACAATTAACAGAAAAAGGTCTGGACAGAAAAATCTCCAAACAGTGCTGACACCAGCCTTGTGGGATCAGAGTTGTTTGCCCCTGGTCAAGTTTCTTTGACTGCTGCTTTTTGTAAAAAGGCACACAGCAGACCTTTGAGACATTATCACTTTTTAAAACTGGCACAATAGGCTCAGGTTTTGTCAGCATGCAAAGCTTGTCCAGAATTGCTATAAGCACACAGAAACAATGTAACTGTAGATAGAGGATGAATAGGTCAGTTGACATTGATACTTAGCAATAATCCACCCCTGTAAGAAGTGATACTGCATCTTAGCAAACACTGCTATACACCCATGCATTTGAAACATATGGTAGCAAAGCTGATGAAAGAGGAGACCACTATTGTCTGCTGGCTGCTTTGCTCCTGGAAGAACATTTGTGATAACGAGAACTGTCTCTCCCTCTCTCTGTCTCTCTTTCGGTCTGTCTCTCTCCCTCTCTCTCTCTCTCTCTCTCTCTCTCTCTTGGGCCATTAGCAAGAAGCCGAACAGCCTCAGCTGAATGGGCATGGATCCCCACACTCCAGCCAGCGCCATCATTAAAACAAAACCACAGCTGACAACTTTAGAGTCTTTAAGCCTTTGAGTGGGTGTAGTAATGTATGCCATCTCACAGCTAGCTGCCGAAAATGTAAAATTTGTCTGCACAGAACTTTCAGCATGGGTTAACAGGATGACAGCATGATGTGGTGGGTTGTGCAGATCATGAGGAGAATCAATCCGGAACATGTTTGCCTCTCCAGCCAAAGACATTGACTCCATTGCCCATAGGAGCCCCTCTGGGATATTGTAGCTAAAACTGAAGCTAAGCTAAAGAAAGCACATGCAATTAAATATAGAACAACTTCCTATGAAAAACATATGGAACACGTGACATTATACAACAATCCACTTTTATAAATCCATAGGGCTTTATTATTTTTTATGCATTACATGTATGAGGTCAAGCATCAAACAATCATTACGACACACAACTCAAATGTAAATGTCATTGAAATACCAGCCTGCGTGTATCCATTCTCTTTTGGCCCCTTTCTAACTAACACATTCATGCATTATATTTTAAAAAACAGTACCTCTACCTCAGTAGAATGTTTAAAGTAGTTAAATGCATGCACTCAGATGAATGTGGAAGCATAGAGCTCCGAGGTACTTTACAAAACAATCAGGGCAATGTCACCTGACACACCGCTCCCTCAGCAGAACAAGGCAAGCGTATTTACATGACCTGCACAATCATTGCAGCATCAGAAATATTGATGACCCCAAGCAGAAATGAGCCCGTCTGTCAAAACTGAATACTGCCAACGCACGTATCTCCAACCACAAGCCTGCAATGCTGGCAGAAGCACATCAAGTCACAGAAATGTGAGTGCACAAGCAGAAAAGCTAGACAAATTGTTCTGAGTCAAGTTTAAAGGAAAGTGCATTTGTCTTGTGTCTTGGCGGCTGATGATTGAATTGTGCATAGACTCTAAATGCGCATGCAAGCAGTACATATTTCCGTGAAATATACGCTTCTGCTATTCATGTTTAGTTTCATCCAAAATTTCGGAAAGACTCAAAATGGCTTTAGAAATATTACCCCAATTCTTCACAGGATATTCTTCAAAAAGGTGCCAAAAGAGTTTTTTGGCACCTTAGAAAAATGTCCTGTGGATCTTTACGGATCCTTTTAGGGGATGATTCATACAGACTCAGCCCCCGCTTTGATTCAATTCAAGACACTGGCGTCACGATTTGATTTTTTGTACTACTTTGTCTACTAATGATACTAGTGCATTCATTGTTGCATCAGATACCTTTTCTTAATGCAGTGTCACATCCCAGTGTTTAGTGACTAAAATATGTTAAGAACCATTTGAAAACAAAAAGGATCTAAACATAATGTATAGGTGCTATATAGGTGCTTGTTAAAATGTCAAGAACAGTTTCAGGACCTTTAGGACCTGCTTGTCAGGACAAAAACAATAAGACTAATATTCTCCGGGTGAAAGATGGACCAGTGAGACATTTTTAAGCAGTTGGAATTAAAAGTCTGTGAGCATTCAATGAAAAAAATGAAAACGAGGAAAAATAAAACAGTCAACTGTGGCATCAGGCTGTGTGCAAAAGGCACTTGGGCTCCCTATCAGATTCATTAATTCTCAGCCAGGGTTGACATTTCCATTTGTGCACTTCAGTTGACAAAATAAAGCAGCCTTGCTCTTTTTCTTCCCACCGCCACGTAATCACTTTTCGGTTGCACCCACCACTGCCTTCTCACAGCCTAGGGAGAGAGCCATGATTGACTGAGAAACAAAAGTATGGGTGGGGGATTGGGGGGTGGGGGTGTCTGCCACTTTGCCACATTACTACACAAAGCAACCGCACCCATCTAATACTCTCCCACACAAACACTGCTCTACTGCCATTTCCTTCAGGGGTCAATCTGTTAAATGGCCTTTAGAAGGCTGACCTACTGCGTTTTCTCCGCACTGTCTGCTTCTCCCTGGCTTGGAGTGTGGCTACATGACTCAGTGGTATCACCGGACCACTCCAAAGCTGAGCTACTGACCACCCCCATACCTTTCTCATTTGGTGTCAGCCATTTAATTTGAAGGCAGCTCGTGACTTTTAGCATTTGAGAGGTCAAATAAGCTCTTTGCGAGAGTTTCTAGATGAGGATAAATTATACAAATTGAGCAGGGGTAGTAGATGATGGAAACGGCAGCAAGGCGCACTGCTCCACACCCTGGTGACCTTGCTTACTTAATGATGTCTCCCATGAGCCACACGGAGCCAAGCATAAAGCTATTACTGAACCAGACTCCGCTCCTCCATCACACACATTCAAGGCTCCTCTGTGCACAGATCATACTGGTTTTTAACAATATCAACTCTCTCTTGCTGCAATGACATTTAATCAATTGAAATCATATTTTGCACCAGCAGCAAGGAAGTGTTTTTGCTCCCCCCTAAAGGGATTAGCGTGGTTACATTTTAGCAAACAGTGCACATTACAGACATGAGGTAGCACAGTTAAAAATAAAATACAGACATATTCTCAGTGACAGTCATGCTTAATTAAGCCTCTAATCCATAGTCACAAATGATAATTGTAACATGCGTCCCTGCATGATTCACATGATAACCAATCTAACATTAAATCTAAAGCAAATGTAATTAAATACAAATGTAATGTTGCTGCTTTTGCGTTTTGATGTGTAACTACAGTGTTCTCTCATATCAAGGGCTAAACGAGGTGTCCCAAAGCCATACAAGTCACACAGAACCACCTCCACTTTAGTTCACCTCCACTAAATGTAAATGCTGTATAACAGTTAAACACTGGGTTTAAAATTCATTCAAAACCAGATGAACTGCATTTTTGAGTACAAATGAATTACATACACGTGAATATGAGGCACGGAGAGGAGATAAACATTGGTAGTTTTTAGAACCATACTGTATGTACAGGCCAAGATTTATAGTGTCAGGTTCAAGAGCATGGACTAAAGCAGGCAGCAATATTTATTCCATAAATCAGCAGAATACAAAAACTGGTGCTGGCAGAGTTCCAAAACCAAAGGGCAGTCCGATAAGCAAACAATTCTGCATCGTTATACCAGAGAGCGGAGTCCAAGAGTAGAATCCAAATAGTAGCAGTGCAGAGTGACAAACCGAATCAGCGAACAGAACAAAGGGGTGAGACAGGAATCAAAATAAAGAAAAAAAGAGACATGATGCAACAAACACTCGGTAGGCAGGCATATGAAAGCGAAAGTCTTAGATATTTATGTCCATTAATTAGAGTCATGTAATCAGAAAATGAGTTAGATATAGGCATTGGGAGAAAATACTCTATTATATACCAAGTGTTGTGTACACAATGTTGTGGTCACTGCGCTATTTACACAACATACTGTGATCAGTAAGAGAAATTGATACAAATGCAGTAGGTAAATAAATAAAATTACAGCTGAAGCAGTTTACTAGTTAATACCAAGAGTGGTTTGGAGTTGTTCTATAGACCAAGTCTGTTATTGCACAAAGTAGCAACAAATAGTGACACTGCACATGATAAAACTATTGCATATACTAATGAAGGTATTGTGTGTCTTGCTAATGTTTTTGCACTCAATGAGAAATTGCACATCTAAGTAGCAGCAGATTATTGCACATATTATTGTGTGAGTGTGTGGCAGGGGGAGGAGTCTGATAGTAGTTGTTATCTTCTAGTGCACAAATCTACTTCAAATTTACACACGTCTCAGCATTCTAATTATAAATATGAAATAATTTAAAAAATGAATTGATTGGGGAAAGGTATTTAGACACCATATTAAAATATACATGTATGTACAAGTTAAAATTAAAGTGAAGCAAGTTCAACATATAAATGCTGCAAAAAGCAAAAACGTTTTTTTTGCAAATTGCATCATTGTCATTATGAAAGATGATGCTCTCAGTTGAGAAGGTTTCACACAACAAGTTGTGATCATAGTGAACTTAAAAGTGCTTGGTAAAGTTCTTGGGGACAACATTATTAAACGTTTGAGTGGTGGAAGCCAGAGAAAGATTAAACCCTCCTGCCTGTACAACTGGGTAGATAACGTGCAAGTTCACAGAACTGCAACTAAAGGTGCTTATTTATGGCTAGCTCCTCCCAATGCTCACTTTGCATTTGTTTTTTATTAAGAGAGTGTCAAACTTGAGAAGTGTATACTGTGTTCATCAGCTCTCAAAGCTATGTGGCACCATGACCTTCCTAAAAAAGTATGCAAAGTTACTGTGGAAATGGGGCCACCAGGGTTATAGAATCAGCTAATATATTTTATAACTAACTACATGCCCAGTTTACTTAAAGGCTTAATATTAGTTAATGGATGTATATTTTAGTGTTTTGTTCTTCATTGCAGAACAATCTGTGGTTACATATCTATGACACTTGTCATGTGGAGAACTGAGTGGCACATCATGCCTATGTTGCGTTTTGTATTGACGCCCCAGAGCTAGTCATGCGAAAGCAAATTAATGGTCCCTGTACAGGTGCACCGTGTATAACCTGAAAGAAACAGGAGAAACAATTACACAGAGAATAGTAAACAATGACCTCTTCAGACTCTTTGGCAATAATTCAGCTTGGCATGTCTGAGGAAAGCAGGGTCATACACCTGACCCCAAGAACACCATGCCCACAGTGAAGTGTCAAGATGAAAGGCTGCTTCTCTACAAACAGAACTGAGGAGTTCTGCGCCTGGAGACATTAGAGGATAGTTACTCTAAGAAATCAGCTAACAAAGGAAAGCAGATTGACATTTTAACAAGACAGTGACCCCAAATATATGGCCAAAATAACAAAGCCAGTATCTAAAAGTGAGGGTACTTGCATAACCTAGCCTGAATGAATCCTCCTTAAATCCTTCATTAAAATATATGGAGGATTTAGAAATTGTGAGTCTAACAGAGGGACCCCCAAAACCTTGATGAATTGAAGACAGTTTGCCAAGAGGAATGGGCCAAAGCTGAACCAGAATGCTGCAAAACGCTAATTGCTTCTCACTGAAGACATCTCAAAGCTGTTATTGCTCAGTTTTTTCCTTCAATTAATTGTGTGAACCTGTTTAAGTTTAGAATAAATAATATGCATTTTTATATTCTTCAGCACAAAGTACAATACACTGGAAGTAAAAGTGTCTGACTATGTTTCTCTAGGACAGTGGTTCCCAACCTTTTTTCCTTGAAGACCCCTTGCCTGTGTCCAAGACAAGCCAGGCCCCCCAACCTCAACTCCTACCCGCATATACGCATAAAAAGAATAAAGTGATTAATTACAAACTTTAATTTGCAAAAAATAAACAGCGATTGCAGGTTTTTGCTATTTTCTTATACACACACATTTTTATGTTTCTCTCTTTAAGAATTTAATGTGTTTGATTACAATTTCGGTAAACTCAACGCAGACAAAATTCTGTGTACCCCCTGTGATCTCTTGCGCCCCCCAAAGGGGGGCCCGGACCCCAAGTTGGGATCCACTGCTTTAGGACATACTCATAACTCTGACTAACGACACAAGTTGTAACTATTTATAAAATGGCAAGTGTTTCAAAAAGCCCAGTGAGCGAGGGTGGTCTCTTGAAATGGTCTTTCCTGAAATCTCTTGCCCAAAAAAAATATATAAATAAATAAATAAATAAATAAAAAAACAACAAAAGCCTTTTTAAAAAAAAATATATATTAACTTGCAATCATGGTCCAAAAGAATGCCTACTTTGAAACACGATAGCTTTTATTGTGCCACCATCCTGTGCCACAGCCCTTAGAACGCCATGATGGGCGTCTCAGCAGGCCAATCGGACAATGCCAGGACGGAGCCTGAGCTGCCAGATGGGCAGATGAATGGTCAGGTGTCTTCTGCAGGCTGTCTGACTGATGATGATGACTCCATGTTTGGCAGGTCACTCGCGCAGATGGTGAGTGCCGCGCAGTCCCACAGCTTTCCCAGTCGGCGGTGTTATTTCATTCGACGTCTGACATCAGCATCATGTCTTCGCAAATTGCTAGCTCGAGCAGAAGAAGTCGTCAGTGAAGATTAGGTAAGCAATGGGGGTGAGCACTTGCCTTTTCTTATTGTACCACACTTCAAAAAAATGCTAATAAAGATAATACAATCACAAAATGAAATACATTGTACGGTCCATGACACAAGTCCATCCATCAGGTAATAGGCTGTAAATTTTGTTGCACTCTCAGAGATAAAGGTTCTTCAGTGGTCCTTCACTTAAAAGGGCCAGTCACAATGACAAATACTCCCGATCCACATTCTAGGCTTCTAACTAAACATTTAGCACACTACATTTTGCCAAGTAGATCAAAAGATATTGAACAATGTAATCCAGAACCTCTAAAACTTCTTTCCTACATCTCCAAGAGTTCAGTTTAGTGAGTGTGTGGTTATGTAAGCACTGTCAGGTATGGTTACACTCCTAATCTACAGTGAGTTTTACACATAAACTATATGGTTTAGCATCAAAAACACACAACGTTAATGTAGTGTGTGTGTGTGTGTGTTTGCGCGCACATGCAACATACTCATTTAAATGATTTGTCAGAATACTTCCTTTTAGCCAGCTGTGCATGGGTGGCTGTCACTCAGCATTGTAGTTAACCCGTCTGAGTTTGTCTGCATTAGACCCAGCACTGGGTTGCCAAATTGACCCAACTTTGATTATTTTTCACCTTTTTCAAAGCTTTAGGGTACAGTTAACCAACAGACATGCGTGCATTGCATTCAAAGCAAAAAGTAGCCAAATGTGACTCCCTTTCAAATATAACTGTTGGAGTACCTTTACATTATTAGAAGTACTACTCATTAATTTTAGGGAACAAAAGAGGTTCTTCTGTCTCCAAACAAACACCAAGTGCATCCTTTAGTTTGTAAGAGTGACGCTGAACTGTACAAACCCATGAACCTCAAAGTATAACAGCATAAAAGCTGGGCTGAGTGGCAGCAAAAGCAGTAAGCCCTCATGCACCCCTGAACAGCCTCCTTATTCCACAAACCCATGCCTGTGGAGCAGATGACTAAATGACATTAGCTTCTGCTGAAAAGCAGCTCCAGCTTTGCTCAGATAATGATGTAGAGCAGCGGCCATTTGATGGATCTTTGATATGCATCAGATACAGTTCAGAGAGAATGGAGCCATTTCTGATTGGAATAGCAATGACCTTTGTTATATTGGCATGGGCAGCATGGCTCTATCAGGGAGATGCAGAGACAATGCTAAGGCAGCATATGAAGCCATGTGCCATAAACTAAACACTAAAAGGTCACTGATATTGACTGGTCAGCAAACATTTTAATCTGTCTCGAACATTTTCAGGGTTAGAGAGGTCAGCTGGAACATGGGCCGAGCAATCTGACGGGAAAACACTGAAACGGCAGCATGCATAATGTCTGCCCAGCGCTTTTGGATAAGGATTTAGTGGTTACTGCCTTTCTAACAAAGCAAATTATGAACTTTGTACATGCTTTGAGTGCTCATTCCACAGACTGTTCGCTTTGCAACGTCAAATGCTGCTTTATAGTCACACACACATGCAGATTTGTGTACAGATCTGTTACATTACATATGGAGTAAGAAGCAAAAGGGTGGTAGATGGCACAAACATGTGTCAGGGTTAGTATTCAAACATTAAACCGTACAAATAGACATTCATCTTTTGACTTTTTTGTGAGAAGTCATTTGTGATGACCATTATTTATCACATCTTTAAAAAATAGATGAAAACTGCAAAGTCTGTGATAATCAAATGGACTTCTTCACACTGAATATTCCCAGCAGTGTTTTGCAGATTCTCTGATGTGATCCGAAGCGTTCCATCCTGTGATTGATAATTATTTTCAGTCAAGTCAGGGCAACTGAAAACGAGGGGAAGTTTTAGGCCCTGAATCTGTTACTATTATTATATGTGGTATCACTGTGTTTAATACTATTGTTATATTATGGTGATTCTCTATTAATACTGTGATTACTGTGAACTAGTGCTCATAGAATTATCTGAAATGCATAAATGATCCAGGTTTTTTTGTTCTTTGTGTGGAAGAAACCCAGTTCAATGCCCAATCCTCCACTCCTTAAGAGAGGCATATCACTGTAAGGTGGTACCAGATCATTATAAGTACAGCACTGCACAGAACCAATAAAATGTTAACATTTTCTTTGTTCTCTCTTTTTATGCACTTCACTTTCTCTGTGCTCAAGTGGCACTGCACTCTCCCGATGGGAAAAAAAATATTCTCCATTAAACTGAATTTATTAATCCTTCATAATTTAATGTATTCAGTTGCACTAACTTGTTTTTTTTTTTTAAATCAATTTTATTTAATCTGGTCAAACGTGATTGGCATTACAAGTCATTTTGATGTGCACACATACTCAACAGATCACTCAAGTGGGATGTAAAGACCATAGCAGAAGCAACTATAAAATAATTCCAGAACTCTCACTGAACAAGCAGGCTATTCAGGACATTACATATCTTTTATAAATAATGTAAAAACTAAACAAAAACAGAAATGATACTGTCAATACACATTTTTATTATTTTAAACATTCGGCTTGGGGTGGGAAAAGGGAAAAGAAAATATGCTTAATTGTAAGTGTGAATATTCAAATAAATAAAAAAGTGTAAATATGGAGTCAAAATATATTTTGGTGAAAGCCAGACTCCAATCTAGGCTTACGAGTCAAATAGTATAAAAGGCAAGGTACAGTCATTTTTCGATGTAATGGCGTGTGTGGTGTACGGTACTAGTTTTCACACACAGACAAATTAGCACATCGGTGAGCCGTCAGGTTTTAAAAGAATGTGAACTGGGTTGGATGTTGCAAGAACAGAGAACTGACTGAAGAGAGATAAAGAATAAGATCTGGCCTTTGAGAATGCTGAGTGCTTTGAGGTTATAAATGAAAAAGGAAACAAGTAAAAAAATAAGTTTCTTCTTTTGGAAATATATTCAGGTACTGAGTTTCAGTAACAGTCTAATAAAATACAAATCTTCTAAAACCAAGAACAATTCATTTAAGTATTTTAAATCTCTGCTGACATCTCTGCTGACAAGTAATGTATTCACAGCCACTGGCACGGCATGGCTTGTACCTTACACCACCTTCAAAGTCTACGAACAAATCCCGTAATGGTCCCATGAGAGGCTGTGAAACTCCAGGCTAATGAGAACTTTTGCAGTGCATGGTTGACCTTCTCTTCCAAACACACGCAGCCCAACCCTGAGGCCTTCCCTAATTTTCCAACACAAAATCACAGCAGCAGAGCACCTAATTAAAGCCCTCCTGATTTTGGGGTGACGCTTGGAGGAGTTGCCTTGTTTTAAGCGAACGTCCTCTCTTCACTAAGCACCCTCAAGGACCATGAAAACAATTAATTGTCTGGATTGTTTACATGACTTTACTCAATAAAACACAGCTTTGGTTAAAAAGTTCTTGCGCTTCATTTTTAGTGCTGGATGTTAGTGCTGCACCTCCGAATCTATGCACCGTCTTAACTAGGTTGTCTTTCTCGGGGAATATCATATCGATTCACTGATAGGTAAAATGCAAGCTTGAACTTTAAGACATTTGTTCAATTAACAGTTTCAAAGCCTGTGACTCTGCCACCTGCACATTCGATAAGTTTCATCGCCTTTATATACGTTCAACGTAAAAAAAAAAAATCAATTGGACTTGGGATACGGCATATCCTGGTGCTGGTTAAACTCTAGCGGGATCAATAGTCCAATAACTGTTCTGGAAGGCATCCAGAATGACTTTTGAGTTCAGGGGCTAGACTTCAGCACTGTTTTCCACATGCAGTTACACTAACGTTTTATTGCCCTATACTAAAAACTACATACTCTAAAAAACAAAGGGTCTTTGCTTGGATGTTTTGATCTAGAAAATGAATATAATTAGTATAGGCCATTCACATTATGTGGAGGTTCATTAACCTTTAAAAAGGTTCTTCAGACTCACACGTCACGCTTAGACATTTAGAAAAGTTTTATTGAAGAATTATCCATTCAGATGTCCTTTAGAGACCTTCTTGCATATCAATACCAGGCCTGGATACACCAGTGCACACATAGTACTGCTCACACCCACTCTGACTAAGAATGTCATGTTAATTAGCTGATTACTTGAATTATGTGAGTCTAGAGAAGGGAGACTCTACAAATGTGCACTAGGGGGCCTCCGGGACCAGGGTTGGGAAGAATGTTCTATGGTATAGGTTCTCAACCCCGGATCTGGGTCCCCACAGAACTCAAAAAATTTGGCTATAAAAATGAAGCCAAATTGGGTCATTTTTATAATCCAGAGCTGGACTGCTATTTAGCAGAACACCAGCGTTTATTTGGATTTACAGGGTGGGCGGGGGAATAAACTATATGCAGGCATACAACAGTAAACATACAAGCATGCTGTTTGTTGGAGTGAGTTGTGGAGATAAATAGGAGACATGGCAGTCCTGTGGGCAAGCATTTAATTAAACAGAGGCCTGGAAAATCCTGACACAAAACAGAATTATTTAACGTCGACAGTTCAGTGCAGTCACCATAGAACAGCTTGTATGCATTAATTATATGCAATCCATAAATTAAAGATTTGTGTCTTTGTCTTTGTCAGTCTGACTTGAAGCCGAGACCCAGAATCATAATCAATGAAGAGAGCAAGACGCTGCGAATGCCGAAACGAGTAAACAAGTTGTGATGCAGCTGGGACAAGCACTGCGAAAGCCATTTGTGTCAAAATACAAATGTGGAACTCTTCACGAGGCTACTGGCAGTGCTCCCTGGCAACAGTTTAACACTGACTGGGCCAACCATATGAGATTCTTTGTGTGTTTACCATGTGTGGTCACATTTAGAGGCAACCCATTTTGATTTTTCTTCAGCATGTATGTGTGTGTGATTTTCTTTTCCCTGGCAAGGCCGCTGCGGAAGACCTGCATTCTCATCATGTTTCTACATAATCTTCTCAGCTGCTCTACAAACTAGCAGCCCCCTACGCAGCGTGGACTGTATTGATCTTGCTGCCTTGCCTTACTCTTCCCAGCCTTCAGAAGAGCTCTAATGAATGGCACTGCGCCTGCGTGCTGCCGTGTCCCTCGTGTCTTTCCTCCTGCGTCTCATGCTGGTTCTTTCTTCCCTGTGTGCAGGCCGTCATGTCATACTCAACCCACCATCCATCTTCTCACCTTGCGCGTCACTGAGCAAGACCTTCAGCGGGTGAGGAGAGCGGTGTGAGGCGTGGCCACCCAGGAAAGTTTCAGGTTAAAAACACTATTTTATCAGAGATAAACTGAGCAGTATCCTGTATCCTGGCTCAAAGGATTGTAACAGAAAACGAACTGACAGTACAGATACTGACAGTGAAGCTTCTAACAAGAATAAAATTCACAGGGTTAAATCAAGCCATTTTTGTAGCCTGAAGCTATGAAGTGTTTGGATGCTCCGCCTGAATGATGATAAGTGTTATATATGCTGAATAAATATGATGACAGCATAACAGCATTGAAATATTTAGTGAGGTAGGTGCAGTGACAAGGAGTTCATTGAAGGCAGTGGTTTATATATATATACATAGGCTCTACTGCAGACACTTGAATACATGAATTCTTTTTGTTTTTTTAATAGGAATGTGCATAAAATACTAATTTGAAACACAGCTCGTAGTTCTACAGTAGTCTTCTGCTCCAGTGGTATAAGAATGTGTTGTAAATGATCCAATGATGCAAGGAACGTGTTTTAAATGATCAATTGCTACAGGAGTAAAGTATTGTATATGTTGGTGGCAGAAGAAGAAGTAAAACCAAACAGAAACTTTAACTCGAGTGCATCAGTATCTGATCTGAGGAACTTGTGATCTTGGAGTGCGAGAAAACCCTGACATTCTAAAGCTGCTAGCTGCTCTGGGCAAAATCACACCACTCCACTGAACAACCACCATCGACTATGATGTAACGTATTTGGATGTCATCATGCAGAAAGAACAAACAGGGTTGTTTACAAGTTTGTTCTAAGTGTGTAGGTTGGTTTCCATTTACTAATTACTTTGCACTTACTTTGCAATTAAACTTGATATTTTACAGTTACTATCAACTTTCATTCCAGGCCTTATTCCTTCATTTAGGGAGATGTCAAGGAGACAGCATGAAGTTACTGTTAGTTAGTATGTTTTATTGTATAGTATGATTCATTTTAACCCATTCATAGAAGGCGCTCATTCATAGAGTCCTGCACAGAGGACCTGTAGATAGTTGCTGAAACGGGAGGATTTTAACGTTCTGAAATTATATGGGCGGGTATGGGGCGGGTCAGTCATTACGTACAGGCTGGTAGCAGATCCGTAGTATTGTTGCCTGCAAAAGTGACGTATAAGTGGAAATATCTATGTATTGACATTATTACAGTGTGTTCACTACACTCCAGTGAGAAAGATTTTTCTTCTGCTGGATTGTGATCCAAGAATGCAGGATGCAGGTCAAACTACCGTGGGAGAAAAATGCGCAGTACTGCTCCCACTGGCATGCCAAGGTACTATTCCACAAGTCCAACTACGGAGCTAAGACTCTGGAGGAGAGTAATTGGCAAGAAGGACTCGCATTCACTATTTTACATAACTAACATACACATTCACCATAAATAATCTCAACATCAACAAAAAAAGGGCCGATCGGCCACTTACTCCACTCGCAAAACCTCCTGGGAGGCCAGTACAGCCGTGCGCTTCAATAGAATTTATCATGAGTACGGGCAGGTAAAAGGCGGAATATTAATGGACACGGGCGCGTGCGGATTTGATTCTGATATAATCAGGTTGGACGGGCGGTTGTGGTGCTGTACTGTGCGGGTGCGGGTGGGTGCAGGTCTCCAAAAGTTAACCCGTGCAGGCCTCTACCCCCAGCGCTTGTGAGATCCTAGACCAGAGCCTATATAGTTAATCAGGTCATTCTGACAGGTTTGACCTTGATACTCAGACTCTCATTCTCATTCTCATTTGCATATCCCATGAGCCTTCACAAAGCCACTCAAGTTGATTGACGTTCAGTAATTAGCTGTGTTTGCTCACTTTGCTCATTCCAGCTGTTTTATGTGTTACATTTGAAGAAGCCAAGCACTCCTAATGCTTACTTTTCGGTGTATGTGAAAACTAGCTGACGGGTTTATGGCCTCTTGTTTCCCTCAAGGAGTTTGGTTCAATTATTGAATGCAAATGTCGGTACTGTAAGCATATGTCAGCCGTTAAAGTACTTTACATGTTTTCTAAGATGATTCCTCGTCCTGTCTCCTGCTTGAGATCATCACAAGTCAGGAGAAGCACTGCTGGCAGGAAACTGACCATGGCAAGCAAGAAGAAGTGGAGTGAGTGGAGAGCAGAGGGCAGTTGAGTGAGGCTGGCCAAAGAAAAAGAGGCTGGCAAAGGAGAGTGGACTTCCCACTGCACTGGCACTCTAAAGGAAGCTGCTACCAGTGCTTGAGATGCCTAGCGAAGGTCAAGCTGAGGCTACACATAGCTTCAGCCAATCAGAAAGAACTATGTGGCTGGATAAGTGGGGCATCAACACATCATGTGAACACCATGGTTTGCTGCCATGCTCTTGTCAATACAGGGTTGATCACATCCAATCTTCATTTCAAGTGGACACCCCGGAAATAATCCTCTAGTCTGTCACTGTGCCACATTTGGAAAAAGGCAAGGTCAGCAGTAGAGAGAAAGCTGTGCTATACATGAGTTCTGACTCATTCCTATTCAAGACTTGTGCGTTTTGGAACTAGACTTGGGTATCAGAACATGGGCCAACATGCATAAGGCTAGAGCCAGAAGGCAAAAAGCAAACAACCAGTGAAAGAGTGGCTGTGATATTAAAGAAGGCTGTCAGCATTGTGAGAGCTGTTGTGTGCTGGGGAGTGGCAAGAGGCTAAACAAGAACCACTGAATGTGGGGATGCAGTTATGAATGTAAAAGGGAATCTGCAAAAGAGAAAGGATATATATCGCTAATAATCCTGCACTGTGGAAAATAAGGCAATCCGAGGTAGCATTCATGGTACGGACAGGGTGGGCAACTGCTGTCATTTGCTGGGATCCCCACTACTACTGGACAAACAGGAAAAGTAAAATGTGTGAGAAACAGTAAATTAGTCCAGGAGCTGCACCAAAAGAATAGAATGGAATTCTAATCGCTATAAAAAAGTATTAGGAGTGACAAAATTGTAACAGTGACTTAAATACAAGAAACACATGAAGACATAACAAATCACAGAACAGAACACATTACCCTGAGTACCCCCTCAGCTGAAACCATTTCACAGGCCAGGGGTACTCAGGGTGTCAAAATAAGAGTCCCGACATGTATATCGAAAACATAAACCCAGTTCCCCCTAGTGGTTGCCGACCAGACCGTGACACAAGTGAGGAAAACAGCTTAATATATCTGAATTGCCAACAGAGGGTGCACTACTAAAGCCAGTTTATGATTTCATGTATGGTCATTATTGCTAACATCTTAATGAAAATCAATATTTGTTAGCACCAAGACAAATGAGGACAGTTTTAGAAAGTGTTTCTCTGAGCAGCTCAGTATTATTTATATGGGGTGAAAGCCATGCCAACACACACTCACACGCGGACACACACACTCTCCACCTCCCACTGTCCTATGCTGAATTTTGTAGGGTTGACTTTGTTTTGCTTTGTCCATCTACTCAATCAAACTTGCAAAGGCACTTGTCCATCTGCTCATTTGATTTAAATAACTGTTTCAATTTATCCTGAAATTTAATTTCAGGTGTTTTTTATGGGCACTAAATCAATATAAAGGCTGTGATTGCAGCAGTTAAACAGAGCGAAGATGTATATTAGTGTTTGTATTTGCAAGTAATACATTGCTGAAGTATTGTACAATTATACTGCCATTGTTACAGGGCCAACAAGCCCCCATTAATGAAGTTACACATGGTTTTTGAAGTTTGATCAACTTGTGAGACTTTCTTCTGATGTTATCCTTTGTTGTGTTTTCTCACTCACATTTACAGACACAGAAACTCTGCTAACAGATGCTGACCACTACACCTAGCATCTTTAGAAAACATGTGATTTACGTACTCACTTCTGTTTAGAACAATGGTTCTCAACCTTTTTAGCATTAAGGCCCACCTTTCCATCACAGCATGTAGCCAAGGCCCACTGTTAGCTTTCACCCCTATTTTGGTGGCCATCTTAGAATTTACAGTACCAACTTTAAAACATCACAGTTCCGTCATACAAAGTTATCATTGTTTGCGGTTGGACTCATTTCAAAGCTAAGACTTAATGTGCCAGAGAAGTAAAATATGTAAACTTATTTTCAAATAGCAACACAGGATGAAATACTGGATTTCATATTATGCTTTGAATTCAGCAGTCCTTATCGTCCCTGTCAGAAGAATTACTCTTCTGACACTGAAAACCCACAGCCACAGGTCTTGTCAACTTATGTTCAGAATTTGAGCTCAAAAGAATAAAAAAATGAATGTTCTATACGGCTTTTAGTAGCATTTAGTGCAAGCAGAGACACCATTTTGTTTGGAAATACCTTATTTTTACTAGAGAATTATAAATCAATAACCGCTTCAACATCGCTTCTCTCCCATTCATTCTGTACAAAAGGCTCTGATCAACCGACTCGCACTGTTGGCCCCGCCCCTCACACTATCGGCTCCGCCCCTCTGTTGACCATTCATTCCAAACAATAAGAACTCCGGGCCAGGTGCACCAAATACTTGACAAAACTCACTCAAAGCACAATAAAACAACTCGCTTTGTTTCATCATTTAAAAAAGCTGTCTTCGGACAAGAGGGCTCATTCAAAATGTTACAACCTTAAATAGTGGAGGTTGTAATAATATACCAATAGCGTTATAATAATACACAAATCACATCGTAAAAAGGTTTTTTTGGGACCAATCTTTGCTTTATACTCACGGCACAATCAAAAGCCTTCGCAGCCCATCAGTGGTCCGCCGCCCAGTGGTGGAGAAACCTGGGTTCAGAACAAACTTTGAATTCAAAAGTAAAAGAATTGGTTAAAACTGCCAGCACTAAAAAATGTTTTTGTGCCAGTGTTTGAGCAGGAAAGGAAATTGCTTGGTGGTATTAGACCACTAAGGACCACTTGTCTACTGCCAGTGTAATGATGTGTGTTATTATTTATAGGCACTAAATTAATAGCATCTGTAACTGGCTACAATGTTTGCACTGTTCTGTGGTTGGTAAAATAAAGCTTTAATTAAGAGAATGTCAAAAAAGCTTTGTGGAAGAAATATGTTCGCTATTGTTATGCACAACTTGTTTCAGTGTAAACAAAGCTCAGATACTTCTTATAAGTGTTCATTACAGGTGTGAGTCCACTTTTAACTTAGATAACAGGTTACGTGTCTTGCATGGGCAATTCTTAATTTGGGTTTGCATGGATTGGTGAGTATAGAGTTCACAGATCAATGCTGGCACTGTATGAAATAGTTAATGCTATAGTCAGTGCATTATATATTTTGATCTATGCCGAAGTTGACATGGGTGTGGCAGTTTGCCACCTGCATTGTTGATGTGGTCAACTTCATAGGAAGCATTTAAACATGTCTTTTGTTTTCCTGACCTGGCTATGTATTATGTGGTAGTAAATACTGGTATTTTATTTATTTTAGGGCTGGGAAAGTTAACGCGTTATTATCGCGTTAACGCATTATTTACTTAACGCCGACAAAAATTTTATCGCGTGTTAACGCAGGTTTTTAAAATCCTTTTATTTTGAAAGTCGGTGCTTTCACCAAAGTAACGCAAGCAGCGCGGACTGGGACTTTCTTTACCAGGTTGGGTTTTCGCATCTCGGCCGCATCTTGGGCCTTTTTGCTGAACGCACATATTGCCAG
>JBBJLR010000133.1:21977376-21999209 GCA_037577145.1 Brachypetersius gabonensis | reverse complement strand
TAGTTACTTTGCCTGGTAATTAGTTACTTTTATAATGATGTAACTCAGTTACTAACTCAGTTACTATTTGTGAGAAGAAACTAGTAACTGTAACTAATTACTTTTTTAAAGGTACGTGCCCAACACTGGTCATGACCAGCTTAAGGCACAAAAGAACTTTTTTACCTGGACAGATTGAACCACTGGTGACTGTGGAAACCACAGACAGTTTAGAGATCTTCCATCCACACTCCCATTTTGCATAAGCATATAGTTTTCATTGTATGCTCAAATCACAAGCTTGGTTTTGCTCTCAGGCATGTGTGCTTCCGGGAGCACATTTGGTTTCCTGGCCTGTGTAACTTGTCTCTGTCCATCGTCAAGGTCATTCCTGATCCAAGATACTGACCTTTCAGGCTGGATCTGAGAAGCCAAAGTCCACACAACAGTACACATAAGCAAATCGTGTTGCAGAAGTTGATAGAGTGGATTTCCATTGGTCTAAAGTGATTGTGTGGACTTTCATTGATATAAAAAAGATTGTGTGGATTTTCCTTGATCTACAGTGACTGTACTTAAGCTGTGCTATGTTAACATACTGATGAAAATAATTCACTAATAATCTGATAATAAACTGATAATTAAGCTGTCACTTTCTCCTGATGTTGCTAGCTGTTATGACTAGCACCACTGCTGGCTTACACTTATTATTCAGTATGTGGATGCAGTTTCCTAACATAGCATGTTTCTTAAACTTTGCATCATGTTACTGCTGTTACTGACACCCAAAATAACACTTTAGTAGCGGTTTAAGCTGAAGATCGCACTTACATCCAACACCTATAACTTTCTGCAGACACAAGTAGCTACCATGCTCAAAAGCAGTATGTATCTGAGCAACCGTATTATCAGCTCCACACAGCATTCTGCATGTTCCTCACTCCCACAGAACCTTAAATAACTTAATTAACATGTCAGTTGCCACAGGTGAGCCAGGCTCAGTAAGCTCTCATGTTGCTTGTCACTTACTCTGTTTATGGTTTATTCTTTTTATATGGTTTATTCTCCATAGGAGGAATTTATTTCCTTGTAGGACTGAAAATTAGGAGTCTCATAATGTAGCCTAAGCTTAAATGCAGGTTAATGAATGAATCAGCCTATGGTGTTTTTTAAAGAGACAAAACAAAAAAGTAATATTTCTTTCCTTCCTTTTGGTTTTAGATTAGTAAAGTAAAGCGGCCTTTTATCGTCACATGTGAACACACCACAGCACAAAGTGTAAACCATGTGAAGTGAAGCCGTATACCTTGTTCACTGGCAGTCCTGAGATTCAATCTCATGACCTTCTGATTGCAGGGGCAATTCCCCAACCACCAGGCCACTAACTACCTCAAAGGTATAAAATGATGACACATTAACTCTCTGGCCCTCTTTGTTTTTACTATTCAGCTTCTTCGTGGCCACTTTTGGCCAACTGAAACCCATAGAAACTACATTTTTACACTGTTATTTACACTGTTAAATCTGATTTATCCATTTTTGGCCAATATTCTTAGTTTCCAATAGTGGAAATAGTGGATTTTGATGGCTTACTTTACTCCAGTGTAGCAAATGAATGACACAATTTTGACATAGGTGTGATCTTAAGGATGTCCGATAATGGTTTGTGTTTGTGGGTTTCAATTGACCAAAAGTGGCCACGAAGAAGTCAAGTGTTACAATTGGATGTATTGAGCATATTATTGATATACTGTATTTAATGAGTTGAAGTTAAAACTTAAAAGATCTGAAAAAAACTCCAGACCCTTGAGAAATGTCATTCCATTTGCATTAACACAGATAAAATGGTAAAAAAAAAAAAAAGAATGATTCTTGATTGAATTTTCTTTACTAGCTACATTTTGGGACATTTTATCTTTGATAAGCTATATTTTACCTGCCAACCTAGCCAGCCTTTCTATGGGTCACTATCACACAAATTATAAATTAAAGTGAAAAAATAATCTGCATGATTGGTTGCTCTTTCATTACCACTATCCCTGTGGGTTGTTACAGTGGTGACCAAACAGTGTATGTTATTTGAGAAAATCCTCCATAGGACAAATCTATTTGATGGCCCCTGAATACTGCTCTACCGAGCGTCCTGCCACTTGCACTATAAATCGTGTGATAAATATTCCTATTCTTCTTCTCTTTGATTAGAAGGACACTAGACGACTGTTCCAAGACAAATTCCAGTACATGGCAAGAGCTGATAAATAAAAGTTATTTAAAACCAGTCTATTTAGGTCAGTTTTCAGTGTCTTCTCTAACAATGAGATCACATCTTGTAAATCACACCCTGTTCAATAAAACAGGCCAAATATATGCCTTCTGAAATGAACAAGAGGGATGGTACAAAAGCTGGCAGTGCTGAATAAATCATGTCTCCTGAGCGCGCAGGCCCCAGTGGGAAAAGCAGCCGGAGGTAACTCTGGAGTTGTACATTCTCTGAGCTTGGTGCCATTTTATAAAAGGGATTAAATGCTAAACCCCACCTATTTCCCACAAAACGTGCTTTGAGCTGAATGCTAAACGCAAATGAATGGTGGTGTGGTCACCTCCTACCCTTTTCCCTTTAAATCAGGCTTTTAACGCAAGTGGGGCTGTGTGTGGAAGCGAGAGTTAATTACAGCCTTAATACAGAGAGCAGTGGCAAGGGGAGGACAGGATGAGGAGGCGATAACTCTGGCTGTAAAGCCGTCACTGTGACTGTAAACGCTGACCGCGTGTCCTTGGAGCCTGCAGTAGGGAGACTGAGTGTGTGGGTGGAGGCTGTGCTCAGGCAGAACCCCTGGGGAGGTGGAATGGTGTTGAGGATAAAGGGCAGAAGAAAGCCCCTCGGATCACAAGGCTAAAAGAGAGCCCGGGCAGTCAGGAATGGAGGTTAAATAGATTTATGAGGAAAATTGCATCAGACCTTACATCTGGGATAGCAGTCATATTACAGGAAGAAGAGAGGTCATATATCTGCCGAAGGAGCCACGTGTAAATACTGGAAATGGGCACACAAACGACTGCACACACTTATATAAAAGGAGACAAACATTTCGAGTGCATTTAGACTTTTGTGAAAGATGTATTTAAAACGTTCGTGGGTTAATAGGTTTCCCTAATCCTCCCTAGGAGGAAGAGTACTGTTTGCCACAGATTGCATTCTCGGCACAATCTACAAGGGCATCATCACCCGAGGAGACAGAAAATAGCCTTCGGAAACATCTGATAACAACAATTAATCCAGCCAATCAGCGGGCTGCAGCACTGCAGCCGACGCCAGCAGCAACTCCACCAGCATGTGCTTATGACAGCACAACCCACACCAGTGCTCTAGCCCTTTCTTCTGCTTAAGAGCCTCTGAGTTCCTTAGAAACCACTGCAAGCCAAGAAATTGATTCTCAGCACGCCTCGATTAGATTTGGTATCACTTTGAAACTGTCAGCCCAACAAGATCCATCAAAACAATAGGAGGTCATTAGCATGTGTTAGATTTAAAATCCATGAATACATTTCAGGATTGAAACTGTATTATCCACAATTTTTTCCCAGCGAAATGCTCTGAGACAGAACTGCTTTGGACAGTGAGCCGTTTTTGCACATACTGTATACACATTTGAATCTAGAAGCAGCATTAGAATTACACTATATAACATTTCTGTAAGTAACAAAAAATAGATTTCTTATGCTTCTCATGCTTCTTACGCTTGAGCACTGAATTTGAGCCTGGTGATTCACTTTGCAACAGGATGATACATACAACAAAAGCAACTAGATTGCATTTCCTCAAGAAAATGAGAAGTGTCATTTTCTGACATGCACACCTGAGAAAGTAAAGGAAGAAGGGCTAAATACATTTAATACCCCACCAAAGGCCACATTTTGTTTACAAATTTGCTATCTGAGCAGGCTAGCAGATTGCTGGCTAACTAATAGCTTCCTAAATGATAAAATAAGCATCCGTGGGCTGATTATTTCTAATAAATGACAAAAACAGTGACACCCAAAAGAAAGAGAAAAAACAACTAATCATGGACTTCTTGTAGAAAGTGTTCTCTACTGGCTAAGTTTGTCACCTGACCGGAACATTGTTGAGCAGCAGTTCAGTTACTGGAAAAAAAGACAGAAGGCAAAAAGCTGCCGTAGCCAGCAGGGTGGCTGGGTCTGATCATATCACCTGTGGTATTCAGAGTCTAGTGATATCTATGGGTTGTGATGGTTACTAAAAGAACAAAAAAGAAAGGCTGATTTTTACTGACATTCTGCAATTCAGCCTCAGTCTTTTGAAGTGCTTAAGTTCAGAGCCAAATAACAGTAACAACAACAACAACAACAAAACACTTACATGCTGCATTGTACATAATGCCTGAGGTTTCATAGTGAATAATGCAGGTTTGAGTTCTTTGCCGAGTAACATATTTTCCATAATTGCAACACAATGTGCTCAAGTGATTATGTTAACCTAATTCGTGAAAAATGTTAGCATACGATGCACGAAAAAGAGCCATCAGGAGCACAGCAGCAGTGCAACACTGCAGTGAGTTCAAGCAGGTGTAGCTGAGGCTTTTACTCTTTCATCTTCCACAAAACAGCCATGCCTCAGAACCCCAGCAGAGGCCCTCTGCTGAGCGCCTCATTAGCCAAACCAGAACCCAATTTCCCAAAAGCACTACAGCGTTAAGATCTGTGTACCCAGCTGAGAGTGCGGTCAAAGCGCTATTTTTCTTGATTATTTTACAGTGGTCTTTGTTCAACAACACTTTAGGTAAACACGAAGGCCAGCGAAATCTAGCAAGCCTTGGCTCCATGGTCTCTTTGTCTAGTTCCATCCCTATAAAGAAACTACTAGCATCTGGAATGCTGCAGGCATTTTACTACGCTCTCTTGATCTGACAGGTTCTCGCAGAGCAGGACGCCATGTTGAAAGAAGGAGGGAAGTTAGACGTGAGGGAAAAAGTGTGTCACACATCATCAAAAGGTGCCAGGGTGCCTGGGATATCAAATGGAGAAAGCCTCTCCAGAGCTGTGCTAGTTTCTGGCTTCCTGTGTTGCTCTCCAGCTCTGAGTTTTTGGATCAAGCCTGAGATCTTCATTCAAACAGGTCATGGAGGAAAAGAGGCCTGAAGCCAGACCCCATTGCACAAATTAGCATTGTTTGAAAGTGTCACGTGATTGAGTCAGCCAGGTCCAGGAATGAGAAGTTAATAGGCAGAACATGAAGTCTTCAGTTCAGAAAGCCTCTAGTCAGTCAAGCTCAGGGAGACCCCACAGCAGTCTTTGAAACAGACTGTAAAACAAGCGCTGATTACCACAAGCCGAGCCGAGCCGAGAGTGTTGTCTCTGGTGGACACAAGTGGACGCTTATTATTTTTCATTGCTTTTCAAAACTAAAGTGGTTCACTAGATTCATGTGAATCACAGGTCAGAGTACATCCCTGATGGCTTTCCAGTGAGCTGCGTTTGCCAGTCATTACAGATGAAGGTTATGTTTCATATTATCTCTTCTGGAGGCGTGCATGGCTCTCTTCATGTACCACATTTGTGTAATTGTTAAAAAAATAATAATAATAAAAAAAAGAAGTCCGGTAGCAGCCCTTGCAGCAATAGGTTCGGGTATGTGTATAATTAGCAGTTGAAAACAAGCACCACTTAAATCATCTAATTAGCCTTTGAGACAGTTGAGTGTTTATTGCTGCAAGCGCTGTGTACTTTAAAGCCATTGGTTAAATCTGGGAGATTAATTAGACTGCTCTAATAAAATCAATGTTGCATCACAGGACATTAAAAAGCATGATGTCTCAGAGTGCACATAAACAGATTAAACTTAAGGTCTTCTGTGAGACTGGGAACCATGGGAAATGCTATGTCTTCTGGAAAGTCTCCTTTGATGTCCGCTGGGATTGATAAAGACATTCTTCGTGTTTGTTTACTTTTGCAGGCCATGTTGGCTCCGAGGAACCACCTTATGCCAAATCATGGTGGCAGACGAAATTGGGAAGTAAACATTCTTTTTATTTCATGGCCCAACTGAACTCACATGCCATTCCGAATGATCCCAGGCATAGAGACTCTGCCGTGGCCTCCATGCATATGATTGAGATGTCAATGCAGGTGTTTGTTATTTGTGAATGCCCGGCCCTCTGGCCACTCGACCCTGCAGTCAGCAGGAGCTATCAGAATCAATTTAGCGCTAGCTGGTGCCTCTGTGTGCCTGGCATGCTCTATGGTCAATAAAAGAGAGAAACGCATTAGTGAGGGAAATAGTACTGGAACTAGGAATGGAATATGGAATATGAGCCTGGGCTTTGAAGATAATCAACTCGATTGCTGTTGGATCCGTCTGCTGCAAAGGAACGAAAACATGTGGCTGTTGGTGCAAAAACAAGGGCTCAGATGAGGCCTGGGCGGTCATCTATTTGCAATCATGCCCCCGAAATTTGGTGATCTCCACCACTCTACTGCAGCAGTCGCACAATCACTGTCTATTCATTATTTGTATCAAGCTCTTTCAAAGCATCAATATTGCAATCAACTGTGTGCTGCAGTGCCCTTTGATTGCACGGTTCCTATTCAACACTTATATATCAGCAGAACAGCAAACAAAATGACACGGACCGGGAGAGGCTAGGAACATGGCCTTCAGCCTGCCAAGAGGCACAGGCTGATGAAGTGCACTACATTTCAGTGGTGAAACATACCTGGATAAATATCTGTAATACTGAAGCAAATTGACACTCTTTCCCCAGAACTACTTAACAGTGTAATGCAAATGGGAGGGAGATAATATGGTGAGAGATACAGGGGACTGAGTACCCTATTTTAGGCCAAGTGAGAGAATGTGCTCATTTAGGGATTCATGTAGCCTGCTCCCTGCTGCACTCTGTGCGCATCTCTTTACAATAGATTTCCTCCCCAAAATGCCTTCCATTCTTGCCTGGTTAGGTATCCATTGCTGCTTTTCATTGTTTGCCACAAACCCCCCAAACACCCACGGCACCCCCTCGCCTCCCAGGACAATGTTTTTAACAGAATAGAATCGCAAATCAAATAATTACATAGTCGCGTATTTTCTCGTATTTCTGAACTGGATAAGCAGACTTAATGCTATTCTTTCAGCGCATTATTCTGCCAAGGCAGTCAGCTATGGAGGCAGAGCACACAGGGTCAGCTTGGTGAATAAAACAGCCTCATTAGGGAACACCTGTGATTACAGCCAGGAGCTGCAAATGTGCAGCTGGTTTGCATTGGAAAAGAGAATTCAGCACAATGAATTGATACAAACCAGAAAACCCCACACTGTGCGTCTGCTATCACCAGGTTTGACTGCACTAATGCTAAAATAACGTCTTGAAATACAACATCTGCAACAGACTGTCTTCACCAGCCTAATTACCTCTGCACTTGAAGGTTAGGGCACTAAAGGTAGGCAAGAATGGAATGTGTAATATGGAAGGAACATCTGATTATTTGACTTTAAAGGACCCTCTTGACCTTCGCCCAGTAATGCAAGAGTCTCTTGCGAATGCTATGTCATTATTGCAGAACAGATGACTATCATGATGGGTGATTTCGCTGACCCTTATCTTACCTAATTCTGGCCCTGCACGGAGGCCATTTACTCAAAATGTGCCAATTTCAAGTTATGAACTAGCTCATTCTCTTAAACCCTGTAGAGCACAAGAGACCCCCCGGGAAGCCTCCATTTGCATCAGACGTACGAATATGAGAATATGCGCAGATTTATGAACGCTGATGATGGATGGTTCCAGGCAGCTGGTGCTGCGCAAGCACATGCTATTGCTGCTTCTTCAATGCAAACGATGAAGGGTGATGCCAAACAACATTGCAGTCTGTTCATGCCGGGTGGGCTAATGCATCACCGAGCAGACCACGTGCTCCCAACACACGGGTGCCTCCATTTCTGCCTCTATGTCACATTCAATTTACTGTATGCTTGAGAGAAAGGTGAAAAATGGGCAGAGAAACTTTTTAGAGAAAAGTTTTCGTCTCACCGAAAGATTTGAGAAGCACTTACTTGAAAACAAAAAAGAGAGAGAAAGGAAGACTTCCTTGGGCTTGCCACAAGGTCATAGCGAAACAGGCATTAATAATTGTTCTCCACCTCACAGCCCCATTTAACTGACTGATGCGTTTTGACATGTTGGAGCGATAGAGCCAGTTAGCCTTTGGGAAGTTCAATTAGACTGAAAGTTTAATGCAGTAAGGAACATGGGGGACCCTGACATCAGGCTACAGCCCAACGCAGATCAATTTAGCAACTCAAGGACACTTACAGCAAGCCTACATGGAGGCCTTGGGCCACCTAAGATGCCCTCACAAACTGGAACTGGCCTAGCTAGTCACTGTAACTTTTAGAAAAGTGTGTGAGGGCCTCGGCTATGAAAGGAAACTGTGCTCACACTGATGTATACAATCAAAAATGTATAGGGCTGTTACCAACACATACAGATCCATGGATATCACTTAGTACAACAGAGGTGCCAGGCCAACTTGCTGACACACACACACAGAGGCAGCACACATAGGTGACAGGTGAGGTGCACAGCGGCTTGGACCTGCTTTGTTCTGCTATGATAATGAAATGGAGTCTGAGCCTGGCCTGTCACACTATTTTATGACTAAGACACTTCCACTCCCCATCAACAGACACAAGGTGCCACAACTCCCGCTAGGCCCGCACCGTGCTTCAGCTACCCCTCCTGGGACCAAGCCCACGTTGCCTGCCTAAGGCAATTACACATGGCAAAACGCAATAACCAAATCTGGTAGCTATTCTTAACACTGTTTCGACAATCTGTCTAAAATTTCTTACAATTAAATCTTATTACATTAAAGTACATTAAATGAGAAACATTTTTCCACGTCTCCAATAAAGTTACAATTTCTGAGATCTGAGGTTTTATTATGACAAACACAATCTAGCATTATAGTTATGTAATTGTCCTCATAGGATCAAGGAACCTTGCAGCTCCACTGAAGCTCTTTCCCTTCACCGCCTGTGTGTGGTTGTCTTTTGTGTATTTATAGTCTTTGTTTTGATCTCGGTTTGTTTGTTTCATTGGCTTGTTCTTGTTCTTTGTTTTTTAGTGTTCTTTTGCTTGCTCTGGTTTAGTCCTTAGCTTGCCTTTTTCTTAGTTAACATTGCTGGATTTGATTACATTGACTGTTAGACGATTCAAGCTTCATGAGAGCAGAGGTTCAATTATGTAAGTGATAATCATATTCATATTCATAACTTCCTTCTTTATAGAGATGTATCAGTCTACAGCTCACTTTATCATATTAGACATATCTAACATTGGTTTTCTTCTTTATTCAGATTCTCAACAACTTCTAATCCTTTCAAAGTTCCAGAGGACTAAAGTATTAGAATTCTTTTCTATATTTATCTGCACTCAAAGAGCTATACTTGCTTAATTAAACAGATGCCACAGCCGCTGAAAGCCTTAGTTTTAACTGTTAACTCACAAAATAAAATAAACAGAAATCTACATTAACAATTTGTTCACAATATTCTTCCAGTGATTCTCCTGCAGATTTGAAGTTTGAGACAATGGCGGCCATGCAGATTGCAGTGTCAATTTACAGTTTTCAATTCCTTTGAGGACACCATGAATTAATAACAGACTTCCAGATGGGAAGCCTTCAGTCTAATAAATGTTGAGGTGCTTCTAAAGTACTCCTTATAGACTTGTACACTCCCAGTAAATTCAGGTGTCCTAAAAGCCTGTGGTCCAATAAGTGTTGATCTTAACACAGCATGTATTAAACCTGCCATAAACTTACTGCCGTATTCGAAAGCAGTCTATTGGCTTTGCTTTCATTGGCTTCAGGAAACACACCGTAGACTGTAGACTATAGACTATCATGTTATGAAGAAATTGTGCTTCTCATGTAACCTTAAAGCAACTGATGCACTCACTAATTCAACTGTAACTGTAACCCTCTGGGATTTGATAATGCCTCTTGGTTTTGTGTTAATAAACAGGGGTTGACACATTTTTTTTTTGCTGTAGTACTCTAATGAGCACCTACATTAATGAATTGGTTTGCCCCCAAATTAAAAAACTGTTACCTTACCATGGGTGATGGAACCCCGGGGGTGGGGAGGGTGGGGTGTGCACTTCGCACATGCATTAATTGATAGAACTTCACTTTTGAACAGTGCCAAATGGTGCTGAAGGTGCAAACTGACTTTTAACCTAAATTAAATTACAGGTCTAGTCACACACGGGATTATTTGACACCAAAAAAATGTAATCAACATTCTAATATGATGGGTGAGTCTGCTTTCTCACCACTAACTGGTTGAAATGAGGAAGACACGCTGGCAGAAGCACTCAGGGTGAGTTTCTGAGTTCAGTCGAGTGAGAAAAAGCGTCTCGCTCAGATCCGTGGAACGGGGGCACATCACTCATCTCTGGACTGGAGAACGGGTCTCATATAGGGGCGGGGCGTGAAGTTGAGGGGGTGAGGCGAGGCACGCGGTTACAGAAGCGCTGACATGCTTTGACAGAATTTTGATTGGTGCAGAAGCAAGCAACCATATTTTTAAACGACTTTATTATTTTTCTTTTTAAGGTTTTCCTTTCCTGAGTCATGTTACTTAGAGATCCACAATGAAGTTACTCAAATTAGGTACGGATTTGCGCAGTGAAGACTGAAAACTTGTGCGCATTTGTCGTACCACATGCGCCAATTCTTGCTTGCGCACCGCTTATGTCAATCCATGTTAAAAAATTAATTATACACGAAATCCTGCTCCCCTACCTTGAATAAACTGGATCAGCTGGAAGATGCCTCCCAAATGCAAGGTAATAAAGTGAAATTCTCAAAATAATTCAGATGAATTCTTTGGTGCCTTCACTACTATCACAGTGTATAGTGTCAGAGACTGGAATTTACTAAAGGAATTTGGCTTTTTGCGCACCTGACTTGAGTTTTTTTTTTTATTATTTTTTTTATGTACTGTCGACTCTGAGATGGAAGCTTCAGAAAGCATCAAACTTCAGATGTCAGACACAGAAGAAAAAGGAAAGGCTCACGCCCATATAGGAAGAGATTGTGACAAGACTGATTACTAATCATCAGACAGCCGACACGTAAACAACTGACGGCAGGACAAAGACAGCTGTATCTTGGGTACATGTGTGTGTGTGTTTGGGTGTAACATGGGAGCAGATGGCAGGAGCTTGAGCTGATGGAACTTCACAGAGTCTTTGATTCCATGCAGGAGGGAAGGAAGAGCATTTGATCAGGCTTAGAGTAAGCGATGTCCCTGTCTGTAGCTGACAGAGTGTACTCTCGCTCCTCTGACGGCCGGAAAGATGCATTATTTACACTCGCGACACTTCCCGAACGAACGCACTGCAGAAAAGAGAGCTCCTCCTAAACAGAGCTGAGTGTCACCTTTTAACCTGAGCAGGTGAAGGTGCATGAGATCTGGCTTTTAAAAACACCTTGAAACCTGAATTTTGTCCACACCTATTGTATTAGAGAGGAATCTTCAGGACCTTCTTGTCCTTCAGAGAAGGTCTACTGATTTCTGGACACTCTATGTAGCCTATATTGTCAGTAATGTGACGTTTAATTTTTAAATTCGATAAAATTTGTAGCCTATATTGTAGCCTATGTAGCCTATATTGTCAGTAATGTGACGTTTAATTTTTAAATTTGATAAAATAGAATTATACTGATAAACTAGGCTTAAATGGGGTTCCCACATTATCAACATAGATAGGTCACCTATTGGTTTGGACATCACAGACTTTACTGAAGACCTATCTAGTCATATTAGGAAGTGACAGAAGACTCATGTTATGAGTGGGGTAAACATCACTCTAGGCCTTTGGGAGGTACTAGATATGTCACTGACTAAAAACAAGCCGTAAGCCAAGTGGTTTCTGTCAGATGGAACCTGGAAGCTCCATGTCAGGACTCTTTACTGAAGGACGCAACGTAGCAAGATAAACAATATGTTAAGGTTTTTAGAACATTTTTTTAACATTTCTTTGTGTAATCAATATGTCATTATAATAGTATGAGCATCACACAGGGATGCAAGCAGAAATGAGCTTTGTCGGGTCTGTTTTGTCCAAATATTTTAAGTGTAATTTGAACCAGGTCACGGACTTTTCACTTTTATTTAAAATAGAAAACAAAAACAAAAATAGCATTTTATTAGGTGTAAGACGCATGAAAAGTATTTCAGTCTGAGATTTTGACTCAGGGTAGTATAATTAGCTCCACTGTTAGGGTCAGGGTCAGTTGCATTCCTTTTCTGGCTCTGAGCCATTCTGTAGCTTCTGGCAGATGGCGCAGCACTGATGCATGAATCTGGGTTTTCTAGAGTCAACTCTGACTCTCGACACCAAGATAGCACCAGAGTCACTGATGAAGGCATAAATCAATCTGGAGATGATGCTTGGATTGTTTTTACATAACATTTTTAAAATGTATGTTTTCAATGTTATGATGAACTCTAGACATTGAGCTAAACTACTCAGTATATTTACATCTTTTGTTGATTATCACTGTTTATGATAGTCGTTTTAGAAGGAGAATGGTTTTGTACACTGGTGGAATTGCATTGAAACCATTTAATCAAGTCTATTGAGATGACTTAACATGAAACAGTTTGAGTAAAATTTGGGATGATTTTTATGCTGTTTGCACAATGATAATTGGGGAGGTTTAAGCTGCTTTACTTGTTAGCTCCATTAGCCACACAGCTGCTGTGCAAATCTATAAAGGCTGGTTTGGTTGATTGACTACATTTTAGGCGTAGCCTGCTTTAAAGCAAAGGACAAGTGTAAGGAAATTCCATGAAGGTAATTGATCAAGTCTTGTTGACCTACACTGAGGAACATGGGTGTGTGGCAATATGCAGCGAGGCCAGCATTGAACTGTGAGGTTGCTATGGCAACAGCACAAGCCAGGAATGTGGTGTTAAAAACCTGATATTGAATCAGAGGCCTTTGTGCGCGGCGTTATTCGCTCAGTTCTGCTGTAAATCAACATGCCGGAGCAACTTTTTCATCACACAAAGCACAGTTACTGTACGTGCAGTTATTGTAGGCATACTTGTTTGCTCCTTCTCCAGACTTGACACATATCTGAACAAATGTGTTGATTATAGCAGCACAATGTGCGCTTGTGGAAATGCAAGTGTGGGGAGAAAAAAAAGCAAACAGCGCTGAATGAGAATGAGGCTCAAGGTGTTGCTAAATTATCAGGTAGGATCTGGCAAGGGAGGAAAAAATGAGTTGCTGAGAAAACAGTGCAGGTTAATTTAAGGACCATCACATCTGCTAATTTGTTTTAAATGGAATCTTTCCTCACCAGCATGTTAGTCCAATTAGCACGATGTAACTTCCAGGATGGAGCACTTCCTGACACATTTACCAGAGCTGACAGCTGAGCATTATTCATGATCTGTCAGTTAACATGCTCGCTCTCCTAAGTTTTTTTTTCTCACTCTTTATATTAGCCCTGTGCTGAAAATGAGGTATCTTTGAGCATCTTTTGCTCAAAGTACGATCATTTTTCATATGCGGGGAAGAGAACAGATTATGTCTCAGACAGACGCACCATCTGAGTCAATAACAGCGGGTTGTGTTATTAAACAGGTCTACGTCTTTAAATCAATGATGCAAAAATTAAAAAAATGTAAAATCCAGTGTGGTCAGTTTGCTCATTGCCTGCGAGGCATATCACACAACATCTGCTGCGGAGGAGCTGTTAGATGATATTTGACTGCGGCGGTAAGGAGCCTTTTTAGACTTTAGAGAGACTAGGCAGCATGCTGAAATGCTTTATCTTAACAAAGCAGCCGGGCGAGGTGTATGATGATACTGTACCACACTTCATACCGACCTTTGTTATCTTGCCTGTGCAGACATGCGTCCAAGAAGAACACACTTTTTACCTTCGGCTCAACCGATTTATCGTCTATCATGGTGTGAAAGGTGTGCAACTGGGGAAGGAAGACCATGAGAGCTGCTGGCCAAATCCGGCACCTGCCATGCCTCACGATAGGGACCGTAAAAAAGAAGCGTGTGTTATTACAAGGTAATGATGACAGAAGGAAGCATAATCTAAGGCTTATAGAGAAGACCCATTTATTATGAAACTGCCTGATTAGATTCCAAGAGCTGTGTAACCATGCTTGCAAAACTAAGGGAGATGAAGAGGCCATGCTGAGAGGGTTTCTGACATTTGCTATGATCTGAGAGAGATGTACGAGTGGTGCTCTGGCCAAAAACCCAAATGTAGCCAGACATCTGCCTCTCTTCAGAGATCGTGATGGGTTTCATCACCCAGCATGGCTAGTAACCACCCGCTTTGATAGGAAATGGCTATTGGATTGACATGGAAATCTCTTGATACAAACAATGAGGTTTATCATGATTATCATGACCAGACCTGCAGCACACAAAGTGGTAGATGGTATCTGTTAACATGGCAGGTATCTCATTTACTAGCTAACTGTGCTGTGAATTTCAATGCAGCAACTATATTTTGCTCTAGATGTTTAATACTTGATGCTGATGCATACAGTGAATGGAATTGTGCACATACTGATGAACTGTAGGAGTAGCTGACAAAATCTGAATAAATGTGCATAATATATGTCCCACGTATCCATGTGCCTCAAATCGCCTTCAACTGTGTCATATTGTTATTTAAATTTCAATAGTCTTACTTATGAAGACAGAGTATAGCAAGCTGACTGCCACCAGTGTTTATAACTATGTGATACACGCTCTATAATTATACGAGAGTTTTAAAGGAATATCAACTGTTACTTACTAAAGCTAACAACTTCAGCTAGATTAGCCATTGTGCTAGTTAGCATCCTTCCGAACCAAGAGGCTGTGTTTCTGTATTTCAGTTCTGTCCATCATACAGAGGGTTTCTCTGTAATGAAAGGCTTGTTAACCTGATACTTCTGAGAGCTGTGGGAAAATAACTTTACATTAATGACTTCATATTACCACAGAAACACTCAGAGGCATGTAAAGCTGAGAGTGAAAGGTTTACAGAATCAAGGATGACAGGCGCAATGTTGTCAGTTCTGTGATTTTTTGGGGTGTAAATTCTAAGTCTCGAGTCCAAGTCAAGTTGTGAGTTAGCTAGGGGCAAGTTCATATTGAGTCTTCATTCAGACAACATGTGACTTGAGTCTGAGGCAGCAGACTCGATTCTCCATATTTGCTCTGAGACTACTTAAAAACTGGCCTTGATCTGAGGCAAGTGCCTAAAACTAGTACTTGATAGCTACATAAGCAACATGAAAGACGCTGATATTAGGGAAACTGAGCAAATTGCACACATCACGTCACGTGATCTGAGTCACCAAGGGATGCCCAAAACATCAAGGTATTTTGACCGCAGAGGTAAAAGGTAAAAGTTTTGAAAAAAATCTGTGTTTGATGTATTGTTTTGCTAACAATGTCACCCACCTCCTACTACTAAATATAAAACATTCAATATCCTTATGCAAATTAATTGCAGTCCCATAGGTTACCACCGACCATAAATGCAGATATGGATTTTTTTCCTGCTCATAGTCAAAATGAAAGGGGGCAAGCATACTAACATTAGATAAAGAAACAGAGAGGGAGGAATATGTAAGTTAATTATGAGCTATGTTATAACTACTTTAGAAATTACCATTCATGTTTTTTTACGCCCCATCAGCTACTCATTAAAACCATTACCAGGTCTTTTCTTCCTTTCTTCACTGCTATAGACAGCATCACTACTTTTTTTTTTTTTTAAAGGCATAGCGTTTTTAGAATGTCAAGAAATGAAATATGCTGAAAAACTTAAGTTTAATGACTCTGAATTAAGGCGTTGGATAAGGCGTGTGGATAAATGGCACCAGTGCAGAATAGCATGACACTGCTTGAGTTGAAAAAGCTTAATTTTGCTGACGCGGCTCTGCGCATTGCTAATAGTGGCGTTGATTAATGAATAAAAGCCCGAACAAACCACCTGTGAGTAATACAAAGACCATAATTTGTCACAGCCAACTCCACCCAGCATTGCTTAGGGAGCATTAAGGAGTATCAAGCATGCAGCTAATTTGCTCATCCAGACCCCAACTATTTATGGCCGTAAATATTGTGACTTTTAATCATTGAGAGTCAGCGGAAATCAGACGCACGTTTGCAAGGGAAGGAGGACAGTGAAGATGTAAATTAATTTATTTTGTCAAAAAAGTGCAGGCATCGGCAGTGTTTGGAAGTGGCGCGTGTAATTCATCACGTAAGCATTAATTATGCTGCAGGTTCTCGAAGGAAATAGATCGCAATGAAGTGTCTTGTGGCGAGGGGACTCTCTGTGTCCACACCGAAGCCATTCATGCACTCAGGAAAGCCCACTTTGCACATTCTGTGTGCATACATTGACCATGACAGCCATGAAGTGAAACATGTTTCTGTCAACGCTCTGTGCTTGTCTTACCTTGTAGTTTGAACCATTTGTTACTGTTTTGCAACATCATTACTAGAGGATATATAAATGGCCCTCATTAATCTGTGTTACACATGGTGTAGTTTACAGTATCTCAGGGGAAAATGGGGAAATGTTCACAATGAGAGCAATGCATACAGTAAAGTTAAACAAAGCAAAACAAACAAACAAACAAAAAATAAAAAGGGACCCTGATGGTAACTGCTACCTGGGGTAACATGTCTCTGGATGAATCTTAGTAAAAAGGAAACTGAAGCCTGAATTTATAACATATGAGTCCACTTAATTTGGCAAATTCTTTATGAGGTACTGATTAGTGATCACCTGAATCAAATTTTATTTAATGAGGTAAAGTATAAATCACTGCTGTAATCAACATTCTCCTCTTACAATGTGACCAGCTGAATTACAATGCACTACTAGAAGTAAGTCAAAGGTAATTATTGCAATTTTGTTGAAGAGTGAACAAGAGATTTGTTTTTTTTCTGAATTATTCAAGTTCTGTAAACACTATCATTTCTCTTATTTTGATGGCTGCTGTAATTTCCTTTAAAATTGTTTCATTTTTGTCTGGAAATTGGGAGAAATATTGTTAGCAAAGCTGTTCAATTCGATACTTGTGTATGTGTAAGATGTGTAATATATATAAATATGTATACAGTGACGCAGTACCGACTGCATGCTGCTGAATCTCAGCAGGCACTTCTCATCAGACTGGGGTGGTGGTGCTGAAGGGACAGCTCCACTCCTGTCCTGCCGCTCTAATGCAGCGCTTCAGCACCACCAGTGTTATGGACCAGTCGAGAGTGCATAGCCTGGGGGTGGGGCTGCAGGATGCAGCAGTACAGAGGAGGAATAATCACTCACCTTCCATGAGGTGCTGGGACTATATTAAAGGGATCCAGAGCCGCTCCAAAGAAGATACGTGCTTCTCTCTGAATGCATCTGACACACTACCTTGTTGTGTATGCCACCAGACTACGAAGAGAAAGATAACCGCCCAAGACCCTTACCCTAGATTTCCTGGCAGGCTCGACAACACTCTGGCCTGCGACCTGGCCCCATCTGAGCCTCCTGAGACAGCCAAGAGACCCCCACATAGACCCACTGCACACCTGACCGCTCACCAGAACCCAAGCTTACTGCTATTCCTCCTGCATTTTTCCAAGATCACTCACCTCCTTTTACTGAAATAAAAGATGTTTCTATTTCCCTAAGTCTGTGCCCTGTGTATATCATACACACAGAAATACAGAAAGACAGAAAGCCAGATAGATAGATAGATAGATAGATAGATAGATAGATAGATAGATAGATAGATTTAGCACTGCTTGAGTCGCATCCCAACGTCCATTAGAAATGTGCTTTGAGAGGATGGGCTTTCTGTTGTTTATAGGAGGTTACAGCACATTTAACAGCAGCTTGTATCTCAGCTGGATGCTGCTTGCTTTGTGATGAAAGCGCGATTTTGTGCTTTGAAATAAAGGAAGGGATTCTGCCTCTTTGAAGGCTGGACATGCTTCCGATGTGACTGTCTCCCTCTCTCTCTCATGCCTAATTACTCTTGAATCCTGTTCCCTCTCCTTCTCCTTTGTGGAACTCCTTCTGTACATCCGTGGCTGTGAGAAGCTCTGTTAATGAGACAATGGTTCCAGCCAGTTTATCTTTTGCCGGCACTTTCAGCCAGCCAGAGCTTTCCACTGAGCTCAGCTGAAAGTACTACAGGTCAAAAGTACAAGCGCAGTCCACAGCTGGGTGATATCAGAGACATCCACTAGCACTCTTCCCACAACAAAAGGAGAATAAAAAAGCGAGCTGCCAAGCTGCATTTATGTGGATCCTTTTCTTCATAGTTACGCTAAAGCATGTGGTACGCTGGAAAAAGTGTGCTGGTCCTCAGAGGTGATGGCACATTCTTCAAGCTGGGGAATTGGATGTCAGCAATTCACCTGGATCCGAACAGAACAGAATTCCATCAGCCCCAGAAGTTCGAAGCAAAAACGTGTCAGCAGGAATGAGAGAAACTTTTCTCTCAAGCAACAATTTTCTTTACGGATTACGCTTTTCAGGCCAGTCAGCAATGGGAAGCAAAGTGCCTTTTTATGAGGTAACAACCTGTGGAGACAAGAAGAACGCACTCAGCGGTTAATCAGAACTGCACAACAACCGCTTCTCTCTACAGAACAATGACGGAAATGACACCTATTCATTTTGTACATAAATACTCTCTAAAAGCCAACAATTACAAAGAAAACACTGCTTTCAATGCAAAATTAAATGAAGGGAATCTGATTGTGTGAAATTAAAGAATTTATTTCTCTTTATGGATATACAACTGAGTCTATTGAAAATGACAGGGGTATTATGATGCTAAAAATAATGTTAAGAATGTTACAACATTACTTTAATCAACAACTGCCATTATTCAATCAATAACACTTTAAAATCAAAATCACCAAATTTCCAGAAAGGGCCGTTAGTAGTGATCAGTTGTTAGTAGTGATCAGTTGTTGGGATGATTTCAGGCACTTGCTAGCCTTCATACTTTCAGTGTTGGTGATACTAGCTACTGGTTGAAACTGGGTATGAATACATTGGAGAGAACATTAGAGAAAACCATAAAAGGAAATAAACAAATTTTTTACTCCAGCTCTGGAATCCTCTGATTTTTCAGACTTTTTACTGAGTCAGTTTGCCTTTAGTTACTGAATATTAAGCCTTAGATTGTAATAAGGTCTAATTTCACTTGATAAAAATATTTAACCGTATGCCTAAAAGTAACTTATTACTTCATGTCATTATATTCTTACAACTAATTTATATGAAAAAGTATTTAAAAGTGATACTAGATTTATGCAAAATATGGGGAGACTGACACTTGAGAACCCCAGTAGCCTCAACGGTATAATTTAGGGGTGTCTCTGGAAAAAAGATGTTAAAAGATGTTCATCCACTTCTTTTGTCCCCCTGACCATTTATTTTGTCCACTGTCTCCCTATCGTAAAATGTTGATGTCACTGGTTGTCTTGAAAGCTGGAGCCAAGACTCAATTTTATGCAGTAGCTGCTACCCTTCTCTTCATCCTGCCAATGACAGGATGCTGAATGATTTGAGCTGCATCTGGCCTAACCCACTAATGCTCCTGTAAACGTCCCCTGGGAACCCGCCAGTCGAAAGCGTAAAGAAACAACAGCATGCGGCCACTGGGGAATTAGAAGAAGGCCCATTATTGGCCTAAAATGCTGAGAGAATAAGTGCCTTGGAGAGTGCATAGCTTGAGTAATGCTGTTATAAAAAGCCCAGCATGAAAAATGAGCATATGGCATCAGGGAATAAACATCTTCCTGCATGCTGGAACTTTTACTGGAATTTCAGATTCTGTAATACACCATGAAATGTGACTGGAGCAATATAGATCTGTCCATATAAAAAAATGCATTGAGTGAAATTAATATTATGTAAATTATGGCGGGGCCCATGTGGACTGGCATTTCATTAATTTTAGTGCTTTGACATAATTGCAAGCTCTAAATGTGTGATCGGTTCACAAACACAGCCCTGTGGGGAGCCTGACATTTATTGAGTTTCACCTTTGTGGGGTAGCAAAGTGAGTAAGAGTGCACTCACCAATGACAACGAGGAGAAAAAAGCTGAAAAATGGCACAGGAAACAGAATGGAAAAGTTCCACTGCAAGGGTTTGGCCCCCGAGCTGGAAATGGAGACAGCAAGGTTTAATTAGAATTTAGCTGCTGATGATGCACAGAGAGAAACTTCTCAGGTGATGCATCAGCGGACATTTATTTTTACTCGTTTTAGGCACAGTTTATTCGCACTGAGTGAAATGAAGAGATCTCAGCATTCATGAATCATTTGGTATGAGATTTTCTAGATGCTAACTACTGACTTATTATTCAGTTATTCATATTGAGAGTTTTTTTTCTTCATTGAATTCAAATAATGATAAAATGTAATAAACACATTCTATTAATTTAATTGTCTGGAATCTATATTTGTGTTTTTACTGCTTGAATCAATGGGCTGCCTGTGATAAATAATTACTATGAAATGGCATCATGCAATTGTTGTTGCTGATTTTAAAGGCCCACATACTAGACCCTTGCAGTTTGAAGACTTTTCCTGTCTCTAATTCAATAACATTGTCCATGAAGACAGCCATAGAGCTGCTGTGACTCAGCACCCAAACTATAAAATAATTAGTTGCCTTGAAATAACTGGAAATTTAGAGAGACTAGCTACATTTCCAGTTATGGTAGAAGTTGGCTGTTTGCCTATACAGCAAACTCGCAGTCTAACGTGGATTTTTTTCTGAGAATCAAACTGTTCTCAGTTATTTCAAAGATTTTTTGTGTAAGCTGTTAATGCTAATGTTTTTTTAAAGCAATAAAGTCTTCTGATTATTTATTTACCTTTATATTTTGCATTACACATGACATTAAAGTTTTCTGGGAGCATATTTGGGAGCATATTTAGAGTTTTCACCATAAAAATATGCTATTTTTTTTAACAACGTGTTTTTTCGCTATACACAGGTGTGCTTGGAACGTAACTCTCTCTACTGCTGTTACTTGCAGAAACTCACTTGGACTCGATGTAAGAAGCACGGTAAAAGATCCACTATGACCTTGTCACCAAACCATCACACCCCTTTCATCATCCTTGTTTTCATTCAGGGACACATACATACACTCTTTAAGCTCTGGAGCTGTTCAGAATGAAAGAAGAAATAGATCTGCTGCATAAAAATCCAGAAAACAAACAGAACCCCAAGCCAGATGATAAACCCTTTAAAAACCCCAAAAACATTTTGTCGGGCCCATCATGTTTGAGTCTAGACACTGACTTCCAACATCAGGTATTTTATAGTAGATTCAAAAGTGAATAATAAAGTGAATAATTGTATAATAGACATATACAGGGGTCTTCAAGTTACAACAGTCACAGCTGGTGGTTAGGGCATTCACCCTGCGATCAGAAAATCCGGGTTCGATTCCCAAGACCACTAGGCACCGCTGAGGTACCCTGAGCAAGTTAGAAGTCAGTATTCTATTTATTGAGATTCGGGCTGATTATGTTGAAAAACATCAAAACATTGATTTTTCTTTATTATTATTATTATTTTCTTCTTATATGAAAGAAAAGGTCTTCAGAATTAATCTCTTAAAGTTTCATCATAGAAATAATTGTGAAAATGTACTTAAATGGCTATTTAATCTGAGTTGCATCTCTCAAATCTTACAAAAGAATGTCCAAAATAAGTGCTGTTTTCGCCTCTCCTCTGAAACGTCACGATCTCAGCTGT
>JBBJLR010000133.1:21938433-21948558 GCA_037577145.1 Brachypetersius gabonensis | reverse complement strand
AGAGGATTTCAACTCCTCCCATCAAGTGTCATTGTTCCACGCTTCCACTGACCTTCTGCAGCACCTTCTATTGTATTTGGGTTTTTTTTTTACTTCTGTTGCTAGCCTGGACTTAACATTGAACAACTTTTTATTTGCTACTTGCAGGCTACTGTAGTTCTGAAGGAGGACTCATCATTTAGTCGCATATTTAAGTGATAAACTGATGTTATTGAAGATTTTGTATACTTACAACAATAACAGAACTTTTACCCTACCGTTTACCTGTTTATTCCGACACAAACACCTCGTTCTAATGCAACCATAAGAGACGAAATTAAGACAGATATCTCGCTGTGGCGACCCCTGAAGGGAAAAGCTGAAAGAGAAAGAAGAAGATAAAAACCACTGCTGTAATCAAAACTCTCCTCTTGCAGTATGGCCAGCTGAATGGCAAAACATTACTAGAAGTACGTCAAAGGTAATTATTGCCATTTTGCTTAAGAGTGAACACAGGATTTCTGTAAACACTGCATCATTTCTCTTATTTTGAGGCAAAGCTCTTCAATTCTACACTTGCACCTATAAAAGATAAAACACGATAAACTGAACCTTTTTGCAGAGGTTTCATTTTTTTCCAGAGCTTAAAGTCACAAATGGTTTCAGTCAAAAGGCGAATGGTTGACTTTTGAGACATACCTCATGTCTTTTTATCTCGAATAGGTATGAGTACATATTTATGCACATAAAAAAGACACATATTCCTGAACTACGTAGGGGAAAATTCATACCTTGATAAAACTGGGGTGCACCATGAAGGAACTATTGTAAAGACTATGTAGCCATGCATTTTAGAAGTAGGAATGGACAACTGTATTGTAAGCAAGTAAGCATAGCTTTTAACATAGTAAACATAGTTATTGTACATTCTCTGCAAGAAGACCCTAACTGCTGAGGAGCAGTGAGGTGTTCTATCTGCTGGCGCCCATCAGAAAAAAACCTTTAACAACACCCTTATACATTTTACCATTGGCTTTAATGCGTATGCACTTTGCCTGAACCCACAGCTTTGACTTACCTGAATGGAGTAAATAGGCACATCTCCAGCACATACACTGCGAGTTGCCCCGGAGTCGTTATAGCAGTTCAAGCCGATTGATTTTATCAAGCTGAACATAATGTTACTGCAATAAAAGTTCTGGAGAAAGACAGCACTTGGAATCACTCCTACCCAACTAATATCCTAACAGATATATTGTCTTATATTATAGACTAAAGGTTTGTCCAAAGATGCAGGCCAAATGGCTTCTGAATTCTACCTGGAATGTTCTGCTACACTGTGGAACAGCACCGTTTAACCAACTGTTGAATAGCTATTTAACTGAGTAAATTACAATAGCTTACTGGATAAAATCGCTTAGGTCTCCTACATTGGTAGGCCACTTCTCTGTCTCTCAGATGTTACATTTAGGTTAATTAGCTAAGCTATTACTACAGCTGAGGAGGGCTAAATAGCCAAGACTGGTGAGCTAACATCATTAGCTTCTAGCATTTTGCAATCTCACTGGCTGGCACATGTTTTCATCCTGGACAGACCAGTCCGCACACCAAGAAAAATCCAATGCGGCTTTTGTATAAACATCACCTGGATAGGGCTCGGACCCTCTGCCCAGTAGTAAGGGGTGAACCTGCTGACCATCAGCTTGTGCACGTCCCTCCAGACATGAGGTTCAGAGGATTTCAACTCCTCCCATCAAGTGTCATTGTTCCACGCTTCCACTGACCTTCTGCAGCACCTTCTATTGTATTGGGGTTTTTTTTACACCTGTAGCTAGCCTGGACTTAACATTGAACAACTTTACTTTTTATTTGCTACTTGCAGGCTACTTTAGTTCTGAAGGAGGACTCCTCATCCAGCTGCATCATTTAGCTGCATATTTAAGTGATAAACTGATGTTATTAAAGATTGTGTATACTTATAACAATAACTCATTTTATCCTACTGTTTACCTGTTGTATCTTATCTTTTATTTACATAAAAATGTGTCTAACAGACAAAAAATACAAGGAACATAACTTTAGATAAAATTTTGAAATGAATAAATGAAATAAACAAGTACAAAAAACAAATAAATTAAAGAAGAAAATGAAATGGTGTGTAAACTAAAACTAATTGTTACTAAAACTAAAACTAATTTTGATGGCTTTTTTTCTCTCTCTTTTTCTGTCTGCTATTTCAGTGACTGATTGTATACTTTCATGATGCGAGCTGTTGCTGGTTTTTTTTGGCCTGACAAATCTGGTTTGTATAAATCAGTTACACTTAATCCTATAACTACACATTTTTCTCTCAGCTCGGCTGCAGAGTTCTGTGGTGATAAACTGGGAGCACAGGAGCATGCTATTAATGTGACGAGTTTGGAATATGATGTTTTGCCTGTGACATGGCTCAATGGAAGAACGACATGCATTTTTTTTTCCAGTTCAATGTGCGTGTCACTCACACAAATGAAAACATCTCAAGCAGCAGGGATAATATTATCTCCACACACAGCCTCTCTGACAGCTGTACCGACAGAAAGGACTGATTTCTCTTCACCTCTTTGTGAAACTTGAATGCTTTCTATTAACAAAGGGCACAAAAAAGTTTCGCTTTTGTGATGACTTTTTTGTTTCTATTTATATGAAAAAATGACATGAATTGGTGGAATTTTTATTGAAATTATCTGTCTTACCAAGGCTGTGATTGTAAGAAGTTAATTGGGCATGTTAAACTATGGATTAAAGGTTTAAAGCTCTCAGCCATTTCTCTCTGTCTCTCTCGCACACATACAGAAATACACACACACACACATACACACACAAACTGAGTAAACAGAAACTCCAGCTGTAGAATTTACATACATTAAATATGTGGAGGCCTGCAGAAATTATTTCGATGTTTATTCTTTGGATATGAAAAAAGTATTTTTTATAGGTTTTGATCGAGTGTCTTCTGCTGTTTCTGAACACCTTTCCTTATTTGTTGAAAACTTAAGCAAGGCAAACAAAGGCAAAAACCTTTGTTTTTAATTGTATTCTGGAGGGTTGTGCAAAAATTAGAGCTGGTAAAGCTTACCACTTCGTCGTGGTTTTAAATTGTAAATGTGTAGCATTGTCTTCAGCTGAAAGAGTGACAAACAGTGGTCCAGGAGAAATCATGCTGCTGGAAATGCTTCATGCAAGTAATCTGTTCCACCACTTCACAGACCAGTCCTGAGTGGCTTTATACCCGTCTAACCAACACCATTAGGCATGGTGATCCCATATGCAGCTGCTCTTAAGAATCCCATTCTACTGACAGTGCCTTTCTATAGTAATACAAGTCACAGTTAAATGTGTGGGTCAGTAAGTGGTACCTTCACTAATTTTCTCAGTTCACTAATTAAAAGGGGTCTACAAACTTTTGGACATATGATGTGTAAGTCTTCTGTGGCTTGGGGTTTAGTCAGAGTCATTAAGAAATGCAAAACAGGTACATGCATACATTAAGAAGGCCATGCCCTACTTGCATTTCATTTTTCCATCCTGTTTTCATTTTCCAGCCTGCAATCCACTTTCGCTATTTTCTGTTGGTTTATGTACCAAAACCAACCATAGTATATTAACGGCCAAGCTCTTTTTATCCTTTAGAATTAAACAGGCCATTGTTTTTTACCGTGCCTTTAAAACTGTAGGTATGTAAATAAACTCTATTCAGCTTGGATTTACTGTATTGTGCCTCATTCAAAAAGCAGTTCAGGCTAAAGGCCTCTTTGTAATTTCAAGGTGAGTTGATGGGGTCAGATGCTGCAGTTTAAAGGGGTAATATGTAAATAAATTGTTTTTGTGACATCACAAAAGATTCAAAGCCTACTGGCTTTACAGCTACATTTTAGTGCAGTGAATGGTGTAGCAAGTTGTACATTAAATTTATTTATTAAAAAATTAAAAAGTGTCCACCTTTGGCTGTTATATACTATGGACTTGTTAAGGGTGTGTTAAAGGCATCCCTGGGGAGCTGTTTGGTCTGGAGAAGGGAAGACAATGACATTTCTATAAAAGAGCAGAAGAACTGCTGGGATGGGAAATTCACAGAGAATTCACATTATCAATAGGATATGAAATGCTTCATCAAAGCTCTTTTGTGCATGGTCAGTAACCAATCACGTGTAATCATGCAAAGCAGTGTAGCAAAAGCATCTTTAAACCTGGAATGCATCTTTCCTTAGGAGCGCAGCACATTCAAATGTAATCAAATTGCACAGGCACCAGTAACCACTGCTCTAGCAAGGCCTTTCAGCCTCAAGTACCGGCAGAAGACATAAAAATGAATAACTTAATCAGATAGCCAATGTTTTAGTGCTCACCGCCCATTTAGTGCTTGCTGTTAAAGACATGAGGCTTGCTAGATTTGATTTGTGGCCTTCATCACAGTTCATTGCACAGTTCATCTTTTTCATTCAGTCATCTCTCGTTTAACCCCAGCAACCTATCACCTCAGTTATAATAAGTCTAGCTTTGACTTTCTCCCACCCTCTGTGTGCACGCTTAATAAATATGTTTTTATGTCGGTGTTTTGCATTGATCTTAGAGGAGATGCAGATAGTCAAGCTGAATACCAAGGCGCCAGTGGGCTGATAAACAGCGGTCTGTGAAGAAGGGCATCAGAACGGGGGCTTTCGGAAACTCTGATCGCTGCTGCCTTGTGTCTTTGAATAGTGAACCAGGTCACCATTTTTTGATGCATTCCTCATGTGCAAAGGAAAGTAATTAGCAAGAGCAGGGAGAAGGTAAGACAGGAAAAGCAGGCAGACTGTGGTGTAGATTTAAAAAACAGAAGGTAGTTGAACAGAAGGTAGTGATGGGACGTTCGATTCAGTTCACCGAACCAGTTGTCTCGAACTGTCTGACTCAATTCGCCAGACATGTCTTTGATTGATTTGTCAAGTCAATTTTATTTATCTTCTCCATGTACAATGGTTCTCAGTTCAGCAAACCTAAAGAAAGTCAAACCCAGTAAACAGAAAAAAATGACTACAGTCTGGAAAGCATACATGTAAGTAAATTCAAGGTCTTACTGTGTAACAGTGTGACTTTTTATGTTGTGGGTGTATGAGGTTAAAAGTACACTCCAGTGTTTTTCAGCCTTATCCTAGACATGCAGCATCTAGAGCTGTGCGATAGCTTAGAGTCAACTGCCACACTAATCATTTTCGTGATTTCACATACAGAAAAAGCTTATACAGTGTGGATTCATAGATACTGTGGTCAAAGAGACTGTTTAGATATTCATTATCTTAAGAATCTGGTGAATAAGAAATAAATAAGCTGCTTATCTTCCTCAAGGTTTTTGATCTCTAGCATCTAACATTTCTGCATTTTTATTTATATCTTAGTTTTGCACTAAATATCTGTCAGGTTGTACAGGATTAGCATATTAGAATTATTGTTTACACTTGTATAAATGTATAATAATAATAATAATAATAATAATAATAATAATAATAATAATAATAATAATAATAATGCACACTTGTATATATTATAGAAGCCAATAGGTAGTTGTTTCAGTGTCAGAGTTTTATGGTTTTGCATTCTTTTAATAAGTACAGAAAATTTTTTGGCTGTGATAGTCTGTGGTAAGATAGACACGCTGTATATAGAGATTAGGTAAGAAAATATTTTCAGACATATTTTCATATCTTGTCTTACACTGGCATTACATAATCAGCCTTTTAATGTTAGAGCTCAGTTTATCAAATCTTTTAGCTTAGTTTATCAACTGCCACTGAATACTAATATAAAAAGATACTGTCTGACAATATTTCAGTGGGGTTTGGGGGGAGGTTCCATGAGCTTTTGCACATTTTGTATGTGCAAGAGCATTTCATTTGGAAGTCTCATATTGGGGAACAAATTAAAATATCAAATAAGAAAAGGATGAACAGTCAACAATAGATTTGCAGTGGCCCTAAAGATTGTGTACGGTTTGCCACACAAGTGCCATTTATTTTAAACATACCATTCCAAGACAATAAGGTCTTCTTTTCTTAAGTAAGTGTAAATACCTGGGGCTCTTGATGCATACCCTGCAAAACTGATCCCTTACAGCTTACACCTTTTAACATTTAACATGTATGAAGCATACTGTCACTGTGCTGTGGTTTTACAACAATATTTTAACTGAAAACCTCTCTCTGAAAATTAAAAGTGGAGTATATTAGTTGATAGCTGCATCACCTGCTTAGGCAACACTTATGTCATATTTTATTCATGGTGTAATTGCAATATTGAGGTGAAATATAGAACACAGTCATTTTTCTTGTCAAGAGTTAAGCCTATCAATATATATCAGCCTATCAATAGCAGTTATACATGTTCATAGTAACTATGGTAAAAAATTAGATTATACAGGCACATTTTAAAAGGTTTAACTATAGTAAATGGATTTGGACAATCACAATTTGAAATCTGGTCTTAGGTCTAAAAATCCAATTCACCCTGCAGGGTGAACACAGCCTTAGTTCCTCTGTTTTGGTTCTGTAACTCAGTTAGGTAAACACTATAGATTTTTCATTTTATTCAGTTTCCCCACTAGCTGTGACTCCTGGCATCGCACAGTCTCAACAGGCATTTTCACCTCTAGGGAAATGAAGAACTGTGGCATTTCTGGGGTTCAGGCTCATGATGTTGGGATGAACACTCAGACGGCTGCACCATGTTCATGTATTTTGTAACATGTTGTTAAGAATTTTATAAACAGTTATAAACAATAACATTAAAGTTAACCAATAGCTAAATAGATGAAAGTGTCCAAATACTTTTGAAGTAAACGCAAATTTGAGGTGATTTCACATTACTCAACAGGGGGTTGTAGGGGGTTGACAGTCTTCCAAAGATAACAAATGTCTTTTTTTTTGGCCAGTGAGAATCTCAGCATCTCGCATCCTCTCTTATGGGGAGCTCTGTTTGGAAGAGCACCTTCAGAGTTCTCCGCACAACATGTCCTCGGCTTCCTCAGAACACCCGGGCGCCTGTGCCAGGCCGCATCTGACAGGAAATCTTTACTAAAAGCATATAATGGCAAACTTTACCTCTCTTAAATGCCAGCTCGGAACCATGTGCATAAGTAATGGCAACCTGCGTCAAAAGTGCATGCCGCTGCACTACTGATCGAAGGCTAATAAATATTAAAAAGGTTGCCAGGGCAACGGTATGCCTAACTTGAGGTGTGTGAACAAAGAGATGGCAGTGTGTTTGCGGAATGGGGGGAATATTAGCCGACATTCATTCCCAGCTAAGTCAGCCTGCCACAAGTACAGAGGCAGATGCAAAGCGGGACAATCAAGCTTCTCTGTCATCCATGAGAAGCGTTACCACATTTAACCTAATCCCGTGTCAGTTAACAGAATTTGATTTAAGAAAAAGCAGCAACTGCTGAACGCTTGGAAGCACATCCAGCGTTTTGGCCCATAAATGAAATTTGCCAGCTATATTCTGATGAGTGCCTAACAAGTCCATGAGGATCCTGGCTACTGCCTTACATTAATCTTTTAATGGACTTTCCACCTTCTGAATTGGCCATGTTCCCGCTGGAAGGTCCGCTATGATTGCAGGGGTCATTTGTTCATGTCCTACACACAGATAGGATCAGCCACAGTGGAATGGAGGAGACTGCCTTTCCGGTAGCTGTGTAGAATATTCTCTCACACACACACACACACACACACACACACACTCAGGTGCATTTGATTATTGTATTTGGGCTGATTTTACTAACAAATAAAGTGGAATGCTTAAGTTGTACCTCCAGTCAAAACACCTCCAAAAATGCCCCTTCACTCTCTCAGAGAAATGCAACATGCCATATTTAACAAGTCCCCCAAGAAGCTGCACTGCTTGGCATTCTCAAATGAATTCAGTGACCTACAATAATAGGAAATTCATTTGCACAGGCTGAGCAGTTCCGCTGCCTTCAATCTCTCTAAGAGGTAAACGCAAAGACTTACTGTTCTCAAAAATCTAATTGATGAAGTATGCTACTGCGTTCACGAGATGATATAATTTTACAGTAGGAAGTGACACCAGAATGAGCTTTCTGCCTCAGCTCTATTCCTGCACAGGATGCTTTTATTTCAGTAATCCAATGCATGAAGATACCAAACCTTGACTGAAAAATTCACTACAGTTTTCTGAACTAATGAAATGGTGTGGGTTCGGTATTTCTAGAGGCCTGAGCAAAGTTATGTCTGGAGACCTCAGTCAAAGATTTCATTTTGATTTTAACATAAAGTATAATATTTACCTTGAGGTCTTTCTGTCAGAACTGAACCATTTTGGTGTTTTGTTCAGAAAAAAGTAAGATTATGTCCTCAACATTTCTGACGGGATCTGACTTTCAGCATTAGTTTAAAGAACCACATCATCTAGAGTTAGCTGTGAAGTTTGTTGCTAACAACAGCCACTTCAGTCACATGTACAGCTTCTTTAGGTCGTTTTCAAGAGCACAAGAGTACAATGCATCTTTAGTGCAATGGATATTGTAATTGTATGTTTGGCAAGGTAAAGTGTATGTTTGGCAGGGTATGGGATTCTATATTAACACCCACAGTTACAGAATAAAATGTCAAACTCATTTAAGAGTGAAAGCAAGCTGTCCACATACTTTGTGCATCTAATACATATCATATCTACAGTCAATGGTTCCAACTATAACCAAATATCAATACCATAATACCATAATCTAACAACAATGCTTTCTAATGACAATAACATTTTTAAAGAAATAAATATATTGTTAATGAAGTGCTCTGCAATTTATTTTTGACCACATCTAATCAGGCACTAGACAAGCTTATTTACTGCAATTAGCTCACTCGCACCCCCACTGCTTGAGGAACATCTGGATGCGTATTGATGTATAGGACTTAGATGTAGTCGATTGAAGCAGGCAGCGATGGCTGAGCATATAAACAGTGCACCCACACGATCCTGATACTCCTAATAGCTTTGCTTTTTACTATTGCACTTCTTGTTTATCCTTCTGCTTTTCTCCCTGATGCACAGTTGCCATTAGGGAGTAAATTGTTGTGCTCTTGCTCTCATTTGATCTCTCGATATCTGTAAAACCCCTGATTGCCCTGATTTTCAGAGCTGCCTGGCCCTCTATGATGCTCACTCTTTCTTTGAATCGGACTGAAGTGGGACACTTGTAGGGTGATGACCCTTGTGCATGCATATATGGGTGAGAGAGCGCATTAGAGGCAGCATGGGTTCAAGGTCTCTGTGTGGAGTGGAGCAGATGTGGCTACATTTTGAGCACAAGAGCAGTGTGACGCAGGCCCCGGCGAGAGTTGATTTCTCACTCCATTTGTCCTCTTCTCTGCCGCCCTCTTTCATCTCCCTCGCTCACAAGGTCCATATGCCCATTCCGAGACCTGAGTGCACTCATCTGCAGCATAGCACCAGGGATCAGACACTCAAACGTGGGCCTGCTACACTGCATTCATTAAACTATGGACCCTTAATGGAAGAGGTTGGAAACAAGTTTGCAGCAAAAACAATTTGTTTATACTAAAGATAATAATAGCATCCAACCTTAATCCTGAATTTTGTTCCATACTGTCCATTCTAACAGGAATCAATTAGACAATTAGTATACATTAGCTTACATCTGCTACATTAGGCTCATGGCTTCGGTGCAAAACTCTGGACACCAAAACTGTTTAGCTAAAACTCCATTATAATTGTATAGGTTCATCTGAATCACATTTACAGTTAGTAAACTGTATACATGTTTTTTTACAACAGACACAACAGATTTTTAGAAATACAGGTCCATATTCTTAAAAATGAGTGTGCCATTCTTCTTCTTTCTAGTCTGTTTGGTTATCTTCTTCTCAGTGTATATATATATTAGAGGTGTTGAATTAACGTGTTAATTACGATCAATTAAAAAAAAATAACGCTGATTAATCGCACCACGTCGTGGGATTTAGTGCAACCTAGTGTTATGGAAGTTGTTATCTTGCGTCTGTGCTATCTTGCATTGGACACTGATTTATCTGTGCTATCTTATATGTTAATAACACAGGGCCCTGAAGAAGAAAAACAATATATGTATAT